>LD349563.1:39667-50112 GCA_001465055.1 Ptychodera flava
CGGACACGTGGACAGTACCAGAATTGTCAGAGGCATTCGGAGGTGTCCATGACAGCTGGATAGTAGCCATGTCTAGGAAAATGTTTCTTGTAATGTTAGGGGGACAGATAATAACAGGTTTCTCGGAATCTGAGGAAAGGAAGGAAATAGTTTAGCAAATCAAGAATGTATGGCAAGACGTCATTTGAGAGAGAAGTACAATTGATTTTTATAATTCTTTTGAGTCCAATACTTTTGTAAATATTCTGCAATAAACATGTCTTAAAGTTCTCTAGGCGCCGATAATATACCTGATCGCAATACCCTAAAACTATTTATCTAGAAAGCGTAATAAGATCGTATACTATATTCAATATGTTTAATAACGTTTGTTTTCCATATTTTTTCTACTTTACCTTGCATAATTCCTGACATTGCAGAGGAACTTTCTCTACGCTCTGGTATGTTATGCTTTAAGGCACACGTTCGAGCATTGATACCGGATTTGACATACGTCCAAGATTTGCACCAATCTCTTTCCGCACAGGCTGTACAACATTCGCCATATGAACTTAGTTGCTGATATAACAAGTCTGATCCATACATATCAGTATTGTCATAAAAAGAACATCCTGGAATATCTAAACCGAAAAAAATCACAAGATTCAGCTGAACGAATGAATGAATGTATGTGTGTATGTATGAATGTAGGTAGGTAAGTAGGCAAGTAGTTACGCACGTACATATGTGTGTGTGTGTGTGTGTGTGTTTGTGTCTGTTTCTGTTTCTGTTTGGCCGTGCCTGTGCTTGTGACTGTAAGTATGTATGTATGTATGTATGTATGTATGTATGTATGTATGTATGTATGTATGTATGTATGTATGTATGTATGTATGTATGTATGTATGTATGTATGTATGTAATCACGGTTTTTCATAGTTTGTCAACTTTACCTTGAATAATTCCTGATATTATAGAGGATCTTTCTGTAAACTCCGGTATGCTATGCTTTAAGCAACACCTTCCAGCATCCGAACCGGATTTGATATATGACCAAGCCTTGCACCCCTCCGTGTCCACACACGCTGTACAGCATTCGCCAAATGTACCAAGTTGCACAAAGGACATATCTGATCCATACAGATCAGTATTGTCATAAAAAGAACATTCTGGCATATCTAAACCGAAAAAATACAAGATTAAGGTGGACGAATGAATGATTAAACGGATGTATGTATGTGTGTATGTACGTAGGTAGGTAGGCATGTACAGGTACATACGTGTGTGTTCGTGTGTGTTTCTGTGTTTGTGTGTCTGTCTCTCTGTGTGCATGTGCCTACATGTATGTATGTATGTATGTATGTATGTATGTATGTATGTATGTATGTATGTATGTATGTATGTATGTATGTATGCATGTATGTATGTATGTATGTATGTATGTATGTATGTATGTGTCAAATTCAGATGTGGGGTACAACAATATTATAGCTGATTTGCATATTGCAATCGCCTCGTGTTTGACTAGTTTGGAAAACCTACGTCTTTAGGAACCTGGCTAGCAGGGTAACAACTTCAGGTATGTTATCTTGCCTTTAACAGGATATGTGTACACCCATTAAAGTGCAATGACAAGCACATCGATGTCGTAAGACGTCATAGTTTGGTGAACCATATACTACCAGTATTATACCAATGAAAAATTTGAAACATTTTCACTTATCATCAATATCTTAATATGATATATATTGTCAATATTCAGATTCCCTCAACATTGGTGGCTTAAAGGGAGTTTACCTCATCAAATATTGAGGCAGTAGTGTGTGGTTACTGATTTATGAGTGTATTTTTGGAATTGAGGTCAAAGGTAAAATGACTTTGTGGCAAAATAATTTGTCTATATATATTCCTCTGAACCAAAAATCAAACGCCTAGCTCTATTGGCTGGCCCAGAATTAGATATGCACATAATTAATATGGTGCAGGATGTGGCACCATAAGGTTCTCCAACACACGGAATATGAAGGGTGTAGAACATGTTGTTCTTGATTTATAGGCATGAAATTCATATTCAAGGTCGAAGATCATCGTGATCAGGTGACATCTGTCAACAAACTTACCTTCTATTGTTATCACCGTGTACAAAAAATTAAATCTCTGGCTCAATTTACATGCCCTGAATTAGAATTAGTGCAAAATTGATGACGTACAGGATGTACCGTCATAAGGCCCCATCATACCGAATATCAAATGTAAACCACTGTCATATATGCATATTCGAGGTCAAAGGTCATAGAGGTTTCATGACATATTGTCAACAAACTTTCTTTCCATAGTTTACCCTATTTACCAAAAATATGCCCAGAAAAAGGTATGTGCATAATCAATGAGGTACAGAATGTAACGCCATAAGGTTCCCATTCGTACTGATTAAGGAGAGTATGGCACACATGGTCACTTATTTATAGGCAAATGTGCATATTTGAGGTCAAAGGTCGTCGAGGTCGCAGGTTATTTTATCAAAAACGTTCTTACATTCGTATCCCTCTGTACCAAATATCATACCTCTAGCTCGATTGGTTATCCCAAATTATATTTGTACACCTGACATTTTGTGATAGTTATTTACTCCCATACTTTTTGCTGAGTGAAAGGAGTCCGACCTCTTGCTCTGCCGTGTAGGCTAGAATTAGATATGTGCCTAATTAATAAAGAAGGGGATGAACTATTGGTCAAATTTCAAGGGTCACCCAAAAATTCAGGTCTGCAGTTTGGTCCCTTATTGCTCATTTTTGAATAGACAAGAGCCTCATTGGACTCTCATACAGGCCAGAATAGATAATAGCCATAGCTTAGCTGTAGAGGCATAGGACCGGTCAGAGGTCACAGAAAATTCTGGAAAATGATAGCTTAAAATCTCGAAATCGACAAGGCCAGTGACCTTGAACTTCAGTGTATGGTCATTTGGCCTATAAAACGTGTTTACATGAGATTGATTGCTAAATTTTTATGCAATCCAAAATGGCCGCTAGTTCATTTGACCAGTTGCTATGGTAGCCATATGAACGATTAACGTTTTTAAGGTTTCCTATACACCAACTTACAAGTCATTTGGTGCAATTCAAGGGTACCATAAATCCCTCGAGTTTGGGGGTTCTGCCCTTGTATGGAGTCAGGGCAGGTTGACTATCAACGGGTTTAGAGGCCTGAGTATTTTTATGAGTAACAATGCAACGGGAGTGAGTCGACTTCAAACAATAATATCTCTGTTTTAGTAAAGTTCAGTGCATCATAAATATTGATATGATCGCCAGCTTTCGAAGTGAATGTTTTGAAGTACTTCCAACGATATTGCTCTATGTCAGCCCGGATGAAGCACGTGGCGATTTGATCAAAAAGTTATTAACCTGCTATACAAAGTGCATCGCCTTGAACGAGAGGTGCATTGAAAGTATACAAATTTATCGCGATATAAAATACCCATGGTTGGGTCGATGTCAAAGCGTGGTTGAAGGAGACACAGTCCTCATGTCAAGTCAACATGAAGTTTGTCATGATCGAGGCGTTTTCTCCGACGGGTTGGACAGCTACAGGTATTCAACGATCGGGTGAAAGAAAAATGAAACAAGCGCAAATGTTAGACCCAACCTTGACGGTAATGTGCAATGGATTTGCTTTTAGGGCATATTTAGTGCCCACATTTCTTTCATTTTTTGCAATTCTTGTTGGGGCACACGGAAAGGCTCTGAACTTGTTCTGTCAACACTGCATGTAAATACAATGCATCTTTTATAGTCAGAATGTCTAATCTAGATAAAAATTCATTAGAAACAATGTAACGAAGGAGGATTTTGCACGTTCGTAAAAAATCGCATCATAAAGCATTGCTCGAAATTTGGAGAGGCAACGTTTTTCTTTGTGGCCTTACTAACCATAACGGTTTTCAATGAAACGTTACGCATTTCGAGCTTAAATGAGCAGAAGAGGAAATTTCAGCCGATTTAGGATAATAGAGCGCACGCTGTATCACCCCTATTTGTAACAATCAACCCTATTTGTAACAAAACTTAATTTTCAAAAAAACTTTGCAGTATTTGTTGAAATATTAATAAAATATGCATATTTGTATGTTTGGGGGCCATTTTCTTCTTTTTCCTTGTCAAAACTCATTTTTCAGAAACTGCTTTTGTTACAAATTGGGTTGATTGTTACAAATAGGGGTGACATGTCAACCCTATTTGTAACAATCAACCCTATTTGTAACAAAACCTAATTTTCAAAGAAACTTGGCCGTATTTGATGAAATCTTGATGAAATATACATATTTATATATTTGGGGCAATTTTCTTTTTTTTACATGTCGAAACTCATTTTTTTTCCGAAAATGATCGTTAGATTAAATGTTGTTGTGCAGGTTGCCTGGGATAAGAGGCCTACTCGTAAGATATAATCAAGTCGTGCAGATACATGCCAAAAGTTTGTTTCGGGGCAATTTTCACCAATTTCGGTCAAAAATGTTTAAAATCTTGTTTTCTGACCGAAATTTTACTAAACCTATATGGGGTTAAATTTTGTTACAAATAGGGTTAATTGTTACAAATAGGGTTGACACGGCTATTAATGTCGAGTGATGTACTTGGTACAGACAGACTGCGCTTTCCTCATCAACCCTTTCTGTGCTATATTTTTACCCTCCAAAATTTCAGTGCAACATTCTGTAAATTTTTATGTATCTCTCTGTACTTTTTTTCATAGTTTTGGACTAAATCGACATGATTTTAGTTAGACTCCGATTTTTTGTCATAATTTCTGGAATAAATTATTTCCTGAAGGAGACGTAACTTTAATGCAGAAAAGCCAATGTTGACGTTTAGAAGTTAATGATTGACAGACCGAAGAGAAAAGTGACAGAAATGTTGAATAACAAGTGCCATAAATGAAAATTTTCGCCACCAACCAGCCTGTTCGACAATGGTATCACATTTTTGCTTGGATGCCATAGAATTGACGTTTCTCATAACTCATAACAGAAGTCTCGACATCGGCTTAGCCTTAGCCGGATAATTTTAGATGTGTTCCAGTTGAAAAGCGATGAAAATATCACATTTATTGATGGTGATTTCAAAAACTAACTGGCATGAAGATAAAACAGTTGCAAAGCGTTCACGTGAACAATAGTGTAACAATACTTGACGCTGTAAAGTGTGGCATAGTTAAATTGTTTCTTGTTCCTTTTTAGTGAGAGAGTATATAAAGCTACACATGTGTAAAATAGCATTACGTGAAGTCACATTTTTACAAACAGTATTAAATATTTAGGTTTTCAAAATTGGCTTCAATTCCCTCTCTATTTGGTGTGCGGATCATCTCAGTCAAGCTTAGAGCAACGCCATGTTACTTGCCAATCTGATTAAAATCAGATGTAGAGTGCGGCGACGTCTATACTAACGAGGTATTCTCTAGCTGTCGCCTATCACTACTTGACAGCAAGAGAATACCGCGCAAGTATAGACGTTGCCGTACTCTATATCTGATTTTAATCAGATTGGTTACTAGCTAACCCGAAAGGAGCCTTCTCTACAGGTATGGCTATCGTAAAGCCAACCACATTGTAAAGTTGCAAGCTCCCTACATTTGAAATGGTGAACACTATAGCCATTTAAAAATCATTAATTACGGACCTAAATCTCAGAGGGCTTAGGCCCCTATTGTTTTTACTGGCGATCAACTGTCTTCCTCTTCTTCTACATCTTCTTCCGTACCTTATTTGTACAGATATTCAAAACCGCTGCACACAGCGTTTTCAAACTTGAAGAGCTTATTAAGCCTTCTGATACTAGTGCACATGACTCTTTTAATGTGGGTCATGTGACCTGGCTGCCATCTTTGATTGAAATATTGAATTCTTCCTTATTTGTATCAAATGCGATAAATAAATAAACTGTTAACAATAAATGCAGACGACATTACCACAATGATTTATATCAAATTTCAAGGTTATTAAAATTATCGTTTTGGATACGAAGATTTTTAAGTAATTAAATAATTATTTTTCAGTATTTAATTACCACTGTAACACTTCTTGCCCCATAAGTCAATATGAGCCCCAAACTAAATATTTGTGACCTTGAGTGACCTTTGACCAATTTTACTGTATCTTGGATGCCATTTAAACGTTAGTCAAGAACTGGAGACCCATTAGCTTGTTATGTATAGTGATTTATAAAATTGTCACTAAAGGTCTCTCAATTGGTTTCCGTAATATTCTTTCCAAAACAATTCATATAGATCAGTCCTATTGTATTCCAAATAGTCACATACTTGATAATGTGCATTTATTAAAGGATAGTATTTTCTATGCCAATGACACAAAGTCACCTCTGGGTATTGTTGCTCTAGACCAGGAAAATGTTTTTGACCGTGTCAGTCATGATTACTTTCATAGAACTCTGAGTTTGTATGTGTGCGATGTGTGATAGTGAGCGTACGTGCGTGAGTGCTTCACGAACTCTACAACGTGTGGAGCGGTCTCAGTAAGAAAAATGTAACAACTTTGCAGGCTATTGAACCACTCTTTATTTGGGAGTGGAGATTTAGCCGAGCGGTTCTCTCTGTTGCCTCTCCGCTAGGCGACTGATGCCATATGTTGAGGGTTCGAACCCGATTGAAAACTAGCCGTATTAAAACACTCTATACAGATATTCATTCAGTGTTAAAGATCAATAGTTCCATTACCGCTCCAATTTCAATTAATCGTTGGATTAGACAAAGTTGTTTACTTTCTGGTCAACTTTATGTGATTGCCTGAGAACCATTTTAGATAAGATTAGAAATAACAGTAACATAAGAGGATTGATAATACCAGAAGCTCCTAGTCATACTACCTGCCTTTCTGCGTATGCCGATGATGTTGAAGTTTTTATTACTAGAGATGAAGATTTTAGTGACTTTTCAGTTATATGAAAATGCGTCTATTGCAAAAGTTAACCTAAAGAAATCTGAAGGTCTCTGGGCTGGTAGGTGGCGAAATCGTATTGACACGCCATTAAATATCAAATGGAACTCAACAGGGTTAAATCTGCTCGGTGTGTATGTTGGTAATTCAAAAAGGTATAGTCAGAAAAATTGGTCTGAATTAGTGACCATCACTGAAAAAAAAGGTGAAATTTTGGTCGTCTTTTGCACCTGGCATGTCTTACAGAGGTCGTGTTTTGGTCATTAATCAGCTGATTTCATCAAAATTACTTCATAGATTGACTTGTACAACTCCCGATAATCAAACAATTTCTTTAAACCCTTTTTCTAAGATTTGTCTGGCAAGGACGTCATTGGATGCCTTCGGAAACACTGTACTTACCTCTCATTTAAGGTGGCCAAGGCCTAATCTTTAAACTCGTTGTATTTCTTTACGTCTCAATTATATTCAAAAGTATTTGTATCAGGATGTTAATCATCCGTCGTATTTACATTTTTGGAATTCTGTTGACAAAGTTCGTAGAGGAATCCCATTGAGTGTTCCTGACATTCTTAAAGAGCCTCTTTTTCAAAATCCACTCATTATGCATCCTATTCATAAGTCTCCTTTTACTGTACCAGCCTTTGTCAATGCTAAAGTTACAACAGATCTTTTCAATACTTTGGAAAATCGTTGGTTAACTTCTTCAGATTTGTGTAATATAGTTGTGATTCATTCACAGTGTATTATGTCTTTGTCTTTACAATATATTTACAAGTCTATTCCTGTTCGTTTGAAATCCGACATTGAAAATCCTTTTTGTAACAAGAATCCAGACAATGCGCCAGATACTGTGTATTCTTTTCAGCTGCAACATTCTACAGGGCACAATTATTTTCTGTGTAAAATAGAAAAAGGTGCAATTTACAATTCAAGTACTTGATAATGGTTCATCATTATGCATGTTTACCAGACAGATTAGACACCATCTGGAGGGACATTTTGAGTATTCCACATTCCATCAAACAAAACTTTGCTTAATGTCATTGTGATCCCATCATAAAGAAAGACGGTTACAATGGAGCATTATGCACAGAGCCTATCAAACTAGTTCTTTTTTGTTCCGTGCTGGTTTTCGTTCAGATGCCAACTGTTCTCTCTATAATGACATTGTTTCACTTTTGAATACTTTCCTTGAGTGTCCAAACATTCAACCGCTTCTACCTGTTATTTCCACTATAACGTCTCGTTTAGTTTTGCCTGGGCAAGCTGTAAACATTCCCGGGTTTTTCATTAATCCTCCTGTTAAAAACTCTGTATTTATTCATTGACGTGTAATGTCTCTTTTTATGTACCTTTCTACAATCAGTCTGTACCGAGTACATCACTCAACATTAATGGTCCAATTTGAACAAACGTGCAGCAGAAAGTCATACTCAAAATTGAGCAAAGCGACGAAATATTTTGACACCATTAGGCAACAAACAGCTAATAGGATTGTATTCCTATCATTTAATCTCTTGGGAAATTAAATGTCAATTGTATGTTGATTTTGTATGTTGATTTGCATGAGTGTTCATACAGCCAAAGTGGCAATTAACATATCAAAATTCTTACGCACTGCAATACAATACTGCACTTATCTAATTAAAATGCTACTGTGTGCTCTATTATCCTCAATCGGCTGAAATTTCTTCTTCTACTCATTTAAGCTCGAAATGCGTTACGTTTCATTGAAAACCGTTATGGTCAGTAGTAAAGACCAAAAGAAAAATATTGCCTCTCCAAATTTTTGGCTATGCTTTATGATGTGATTTTTTTTACGAACGTGCAAAATCCTCCTTCGTTACATTGTTTCTAATGAAATTTTATCTAGATTAGACATTCTGACTATAAAAGATGCATTATATTTACATGCAGTGTTGACAGAACAAGTTCAGAGCCTTTCCATGTGCCCAAACAAGAATTGCAAAAAATGAAAGAAATGTGGGCACTAAATATGCCCTAAAAGCAAATCCATTGCACATTACCGTCAAGGTTGGGTCTAACATTTGCGCTTGTTTCATTTTTCTTTCACCCGATCGTTGAATACCTGTAGCTGTCCAACCCGTCGGAGAAAACGTATTGATCATGACAAACTTCATGTTGACTTGACATGAGGACAGTGTCTCCTTCAACCACGCTTTGACATCGACCCAACCATGGGTATTTTATATCGCGATAAATTTGTATACTTTCAATGCACTTCTCGTTCAAGGCAATGCACTTTGTATAGCAGGTTAATAACTTTTTGATCAAAATCCCACATGCTTCATCCGGGCTGACGTAGAGCAATATCGTTGGAAGTACTTGAAAACCTTCACTTCGTAATCTGGTGATCATATCAATATTTATGATGCACTTAACTTTATTAAAACAGAGATATTATTGTTTAAAGTCGACTCACTCCCGTTGCATTGTTACTCATAAAAATACTCAGGCCACTAAACTCGTTGATAGTCACCCTGCCCGGACTCCATACAAAAATCCAGCAGAACCCCTAAACTCGAGGGTTGTGATGGTACCCATGAATTTCTCAAGTTTAACCCTTTCACCACCATGGTTTGTCCCAAATCCATTGTTTTCTATGGTAAAGTTGGACCTGTATACAGGGAACTGGGGGTGAAAGGGTTAAGTTTGGTTATTTCTTTTTCTCACATTATATCCGCACTGCAAACCCAACTTAATTAATGTTTCGTACACTGCACTTTCTAAAGTTTTGACCAAAAAAAAAAAGAAATTGTTTTTTCTGTGTCATCAAAACCGACCTTTAAAACAACAAGTTTAACTTTTTCAATTTTAAACGGAACGTCTTCTGTGAGCAGTACTGCAGTTGTTTATTTTGCCTGCATCATTTTGATGGACAAGAATTTTAAAAATGTCGGCTGAACGAATATTCAATTGATTTTCAGTAACATCGTATAGGGACATTTTACTAAGAATAAAATCATTCTGCAGTCGACAAAAAATGACTGGCAGTGTAAAGACAGATTTCAGTTACAACAACAGGGCTTTGAGAATGTATTTTCAGTTTCTCGTACAAACACTCTGGATAGTATACATGACATAATCTGCCAAATATATTCCATTTGGAATGCAAATAAACAGAGCAGACTTTACATGAATCGTATGTTTTTGTGCAAAAGCCCCTTTTTTATATTTACAAACAAATTGCACATGTGATGATATCTCAATATCCATGTAGTTAACTCTCTTGCTTACAAAAGCAGCTTACTAAAATACCACTGGTAGTGATAGTGCGCTATCTGTTGAACCGAGATCGCTTATCATTGCATGAGATGACCACAGGCGATGAGCAAAATATACCGTTGATACATCCTCTGAACGAGATAATAATAATAATAAATAATAATAATTTATTTATAAAGCGTCAATATCCACAACAAAGTGATCAAGGACGCTGTGAGAAAATTTACATATCACAAAAAGCAATTAAAACAGTAATAAAAAA
>LD349563.1:50934-70477 GCA_001465055.1 Ptychodera flava
GAGCTGTTTCAGTACTATGTCCTGGCTTGTAGGCAGATTGCATTGGTTCATCTAATGAATGGCTGACAATATAGGTATTTAATCTGTCAGCAACAATACGTTCAAGAGTCTTCGATAAAAACGACAAATTTGAAACAGGCCGAAAATTTTTGAGAATTTCCTGATTTAGAGATGGTTTTTTGAGTAGTGGTTTAACAACGGCTAACTTAAATACATCAGGTACAGAACCAGACTGCAAAGAGTCGTTGAAAATCTGAGTAAGATGTGGTAAAAGAGCATTTACAATAACAGGGTTCTTAAAAATCTTTGTGGGAATTGGGTCTAAGCAACAGTATGTTGATGGTGAAGAACCGATAATGCTAGATATTTCATCAGCAGTTGTGGGTTGTGGGAGATGAAATATTCAAACTTGTAGAGAGAAATTTTCTTTTCGTAATTCGATAATATAGCTTACCTTCAGTCGTCTGACAAGCATCCACACTGTCCACGAAAAGAAGCCATAACAAATATACCGTGCAACGCGTGCGTGATCTCAGTCCAGATGTCATCGTTAAGATTGTTCCGAATGCCACTCTCATCGTGAACGCCAGGCAGAAAGCGAGCAATCGTTTACATATTCATGAGGCAGAAGTAGATATGCGCAGAACATTGAGTGTGTAACAATCTTGAACGTCATAACAATGTAGCAGTTTCAGATAGTGGGCCAAAGCCGAACAATTGAAACAGGCATATAACAGAACATCTTGGTCATATCAAAATTCTGCAGACCATTTAGTAAAGGAATAAATTTCAACGAAATATGACAATAGGCTACACTATTTTTGTCGAGTGTGTGTGAAGTGTCGGTGTGATCGCAAAACCCACATTTGGCCAGACCTTTTCATATACAGGAACGAAAGAAATACTGCAACGAAAGTGCTAGGCGAATACTGGATAATTGTATAATTTCTATTGGCAACAAACATACCCTAAAATAAAATCATGCGCCATAGATGGGTGTTTCATATCTGGTTGCTACGAACTATTTCGATCAAGTATATATTACCCTATTGTACAACTCGAAACTTGCCCATTCAAGTGACCGTTGCTGCCTGTTGTCTGAAAGTTGTACATGTTTACATAGAGCCAAAAACTCCGTATTTTTCTACAACATAAGAGGTCAAGAATACTTGTATTGGGTCAAAAGCTGTGCTGGGGACAATGAAAAGTTCAAAACTCTACGGTTTATTAATATAATGCCCTCTTTTTTCAAACGTTAGCATGATGCGCAAATGCAAGGCAAAACAGAAAAGCAGATGAGCCTATATTTACAGATTAAAACGACCTCACTTCACCATCGAATTATCCCAAATTAGTTCCAATCGTGTTAAAAGACCAATTTCATAATTACTGCCATTAATATTGCAGTGGCTTGCCGCTATGTCGCAGACCATTATGTCAGTGTCTCATCAATAAAGGACATGTAATATATTCGACGCGCATTCATTTATAACGTGCCCAGGAGCTCGGTATCCCCAATGCTAACATGTCTGAAAATTGTAAGAGTAAAGAGATTTTACAAGCGTAAATGTAAGCGAAGACACATATAGTGCTAAATTTCCAGAACAAAATGTACTCATTTATACAAAATGCATTAACGAGCATTGTTGACGTATGTAAATTAACCGGGAGTGAGTTATTATCAATGGAGACATTAATTTGCCTAAATTAAGCATTATTTAATCGGTACATTGTCTATAATATGGCTTCCACATAATCCTCTATCCGAAAAAGACTGTAGGTTTGTATGCGGCTGAAGACAGTATGCGCCACGAAAGTGAAAGACTTAAACTTTTGCTAAAACCTACCTAAATGAAACTTTCACCTACTCTTGCCAAATCAAGAATGAAAATCGGAAGTTACCGTCCAAAATTGATACTAGAGACAAAAACAATCTAACCCCTACCGATATTTTAAATTCAAAGTGTCCGCCATGCCTTGTTAAGTCCCATTGTCGAAAATTAAGACGTTGATAAAAATGGTATACTTGACTGAACCGCAGACAGACTGGAAACGCGGCATGCCTTTTGTTCCATGGTCGTCTCGGTAGACTTTTGGCATTTCATATTAAAATGAGCTTCAAAGGTGTCAAACTTTTTGGAGGGTTTGTTTGTGGTTGATAATTGAACGACATTATGCGAAAAATACGACGAGATGGCATCGTACTGCCAGTCGCGTAGCAACCATATTTACTTTGTGAGCTCTCAGGCCTGAAACACAGCTTCACGCAAATCAAAACATAACATGCCAGCAGTTTCATAAACATGTCCTTTCTTGACGCACGTGTAAAAGACGGTATGACTGACCGTAAACCATTGAGTAAAACCAGACAGTATCGATAAAAGACTTTCAAATCTGGATCAAACACACTCATTATATATTCATAAAAATATGAGAGGAATTTTTAAAACGGCAAAACTCACTTTCCTGAAGCTCAAAACACTTCCGTTTTCGCCAGCACGTCAATTCCGCTCAGCACCACACGACAACAACAACACAAACTTTGCCGAACATACTTTCGCTTAACAATTGGCGAAAATCCGAAAATTACCGAAGGACGCATGGTCGGCACTCTTCGGAAAAGAGAGGTGAGAGCAACCTGAGGCGAGGCGAACATGGATGGGTTACGTAACTGCTTCACGCCTTAAACAATACCCGTTGGGAGTCTGGATATGTTTGTCTGTGACTGAACCAAGCATGAGAAACATTCACTCTCTACTCTATAAGGTAGTTCGGGAGAATGTGTTAAGAACATTTTCACCTAGTGCACAATAAATTAAAACGTCTCTCATATTGTACCATTGCATACATTAACTTCAATCTTTAACTTTTCGATGCGAGCGGGACATCCCCTCTCGTGCTCTCTTTATTGCACCCAGACAGCACCATTGCACACAACCAATTTCTTCAAAATATTTGTATCACGATCGTTTTTTAAATAAAGAAACCTGTACCTCTCCTAAAACCATGTCGATAATACGCCCTTCAACTTGACATCACAGCCTGTCTGTGACAATGCACAATATCGATGCCGACTAACGAATTCTAGTCCCGACTATAATTCAACTGTCGATCAGGTAGGTGATGAAAAACAAAGAAATTGATGAAGTTGTATGTAAATTTCCAATCGTATTCTCTCTACTGATGCAATAATGCATTAACCAGTGATGTATTATAACCTGCAAAAATTTACAGTTAACTTAACCAGACCATTTTGAAAGTATTTCATCCCAGCCATGTCTTTGTACCATCAATTATATGTTTCATTATCCTTTGTCAATTCCTTCCAGTTACATTTTCCCAAAATTGTGATGTATTATAACCTGCAAAAATTTATTGAAAATAGTCAATGACATTCTGACCTCCTTGGATTCTGGCAAAATTACCATTCTCACTCTCTTAGACCTATCTGCTGCATTCGATACTGTCGATCATGGCATCCTCTTCAACCGTCTTGAACATACTTTTGGCATCTCCGGAACTCACAGGGTGAAAAAACGAATTTATGCCGTATAAGTCGACCCATAAATGATCCATAAATTGTAATATGTGCGTTTATGCAAATTGTCGTCCGATTTACGTCAAACATATAACTAAATCCCATTTAGTACAATTTTATGCACATTTTTTTCCGCTTAAATAAACAGTCTGAAATGCACAACTTTGTAGCGCTCTTAAAGGTAATGAAAATACCTTCAACATCAAGTATCACATTTTCCTATGTCATTAAATAGTAAAATTGACAACGATGGATGGTACTTTAAGATGTTATTTCTGAAAACAAACCAAAAAGATCTTCTATATGGCAGCATATACGTGGAAAATTAAATTCTAGGTTGAGGATAAATGCGACCTTTATGTTTCACGCATATTTGTATACAAAATCTACTTTTTGGCGTGTAGTTTTCGGAAATGAAAACAATAGAAAGTTTTCTCTCCTTTTCAGACCCTAAAGTTTGTAATTTTAACGGTAATTTATAACAATATCCAAGTTCGCTTCGTTTCGTACTTCGGTATATGTCTCATGAAAGTGATCAGAAAGGCACCATAAATGTTTTCTAAAAATAGTAATGAAAGTTCGACGAAACTTGTGATAAATTTGTAGTCCATGTTTGCATTGTCAAGATTTTTTATGATCTTTTTTAATGTAGACCTAAACGGGAGCTATCAGTTTCTCTGTAAATATAAAATCTTTCACGATTTTTGCAAAAAATAAAAAATAAAAAATAAAATGCTTAATTAATGGACAAATATCTGAGCTGAACTTTGTAAGTATGATTTTTGTTCTTCGTGCCCGGATCGATAGGAAATAGGGATAGAATATGAAGCTGCGCCACGCTATCGATGTACAAATAAGTTACTACATGATTAAACCAGCATAGATAGCAGCAAGTTTCCGTCACAAACGTAAATATATAAATGACGGTTTTACACACACATAAATGCACACATACAACTACACACACCCACACAGACACTGCTGATCGCTACAGAGAACACATGTAGCGTGAAACTCTGAGTAACGCCTGCTAAGTCCTGTTTTCTACTTGTTATCAATTATATTATATTATATTATACATACATACATACATACATATATATATATATATATATATATATATATATATATATATATATATATATATATATATATATATATATATATATATATATATATATTCTCTGTTTGACGTCATCGTATACAAGTGTTTTTCGCGGAGCCGTACAACTTCGAGCTAAAGGAATGAGTTACCTTCGTACAGTTCGTAACATAATTCTATTTAATGACTGTTTCCAAATTCTTAAAATGTTCATTCAGGGATACAAAACTGTTGATTTGTGTAGACCGATTGACACTGCTTTCTACTTACAGTTTTCCATCACAATAAAATCACAAGTTATAAATTTTTAGTTATTTATAACATTTGACAATCACGAAGAATAGAATTAGCAATTTCTTTCCTGTACAGTGTGGAGCTTGTTTGTGTCTCAAAATTATGGTAAACTGTAACAAGTGTGGTTGTTTAACGTACTTTATTATGTTGATATCATTAAGTATACAGAGAGAAATGTCGTTTCATCGATGATGATGATAATAATAATAATAATAATAATAATAATAATAGTAGTAGTAACATAAATCAGAAAACAGCGACTTGAGAAAATATGATATAACGCCATGGCTCCAATCCTTTACGTACTACCGCCGCCTATCTTAGTATTTTCCCTTACTTTCGTTTAAGTTGGCCGATTCCTTCTATCAGTTGTGGCGGCCTCTAGTGTTGTAATTTGAACATTTTCCCGCAAAGCTGGAACAACTAACATTTCAATAAGTGCTTTGAAAAGATATCCAGCCGCCATTATGATTTATTAAAATTTATAACTTATTAGTGAAGTATCTTTTGCAAAATTAGTGCCATTATCGTGCTTTTCAAACCAATTATTAAAGGGGGACAGCAAGTAGCTTAGGCTTTTGATTATTTTTTTTCATATTTTTTGTTTTTGTATTTTAATTACAATTTCTTCTAAAGTATGTTGAAACACTTACGATTAAGCTTGTCAAAATAGCGTCTTTAGATGTAAAATACGTTATATTATTGTTTACACTTCAATTATCAACAAAAACAATGCAGTTCTCATGTTCAAACTGCGTTTTTCTCGACGGTACATCCAAATGCTTTGGGGAATAGAACGCCAGAGTTGAAAGAGATATTACGGTACTTAACATTGACAAACAAAATTAGTGAAAAAATTAAAAGCTGCAGCTACTGGCCCGAGTGGACAGCTAATATATATATTGTTATCAACAGGAGTGTTGAGAAGAACACGTGTGTGATGGAAGCTGTAGAGTAAAACTCTTGTACGGCGAACACTCGTCAGCAGTATATTGTAATTTTCAGTTATCGTTGAGCGTTCTTCCGTATATCATATGCGTGGCACCTGCAAATGACCGCTCACTTTCACTGACGATATTAATTAATTATTTTATAGGAAAGATTGTAATTCATATATGCCCATGTTTTCAGCCATTGAAATTATCGTGTGACAAAGGACTGGTCACATTGAATCATGTAAGGACCTGCCTCAAAGTTTACCTGGCGATAAATTGGTTGGTTGTGATCGTTCAGTCATGTTGTAGTCCTATTTAATACTGGGTAAAAATCTTTTTTGCTCTTAAGGCTTTGGTCTATCTCTTTTGTATCTGGTATTGCAGTTTCTATATTCATCTTTCTTTTAGTACAAGGCAGAAACTAGATCGAACTCATCAACGCTTAGTCGTGAGCTAAACCTTTACGTCATATATGCCCAGTCCTATTGGAAGACTAGTTTGATAAATTTTTGATAATGTTTTCGGTAATTAAATTGAAGCAACGGGCGAGATGGTAGAACGACATGACCTATGTTAGTTTTGAGTGATAACTTTGAAGTCAGAAACATGTATACAGCCTGAGACTTTTCTCTAACATGGAAATGTCTCAGTGTATATTATTAAATAGTTTGGTCGGACTTCATATTCAAGGAATCCCTTCATTGTGACACTCAATCATAAGATGGGGTATCTTCCTATAAATTCACATCAATTACTTTACATTTATAACATCACACATTAAACAAAATAAGCAGGTTGTAAAACGTTTCGACATCCACTAATCTTTGAAATTCTTACTGGAAAAGTACACACATTTCAGCGAAGTATCAAAACGAAACAACTCAATTTGTGCAGACAAATTCTACCTGTCATCCTTAGAAAACCGCAATCACACTATATACATTGTATATACACTGTATACACTGTAACACTATATATAAAAGTAAGCTACCAGTTACTAAAAGCGTCTTATATGCAGCGAAAATATCAGGTATCTCACCAATAATAACAACCCAGAATCCATTTTACGATTGAAAATTGACGTATCGAAGGAGTGATCATGACTCGTTGAGGAATACTTCTAAAACAGGCAAATCATTGACAATGAAAATATGGAATGATATGTCAATGATTGCAGCCCAGAAACAGGCAAATCATTGACAATGAAAATATGGAATGATATGTCAATGATTGCAGCCCAAAAACAGGCAAATCACTGACAATGAAAATATAGAATGATATATCAAGGATTTCAGCCCAGAAACAGGCAAATCATTGACAATGAAAATATGGAATGATATGTCAAGGATTGCAGCCCAGAAAGAGGCAAATCATTGACAATGAAATCATTGACAATGAAAATATGGAATGATATGTCAATGATTGAAGCCCAGAAACAGGCAAATCATTGACAATGAAAATATGGAAAGATATGTCAAGGATTGCAGCCCAGAAACAGGCAAATCATTGACAATAAAATATGGAATGATATGTCAATGATTGCAGCCCAGAAACAGGCAAATCATTGACAATGAAAATATGGAACGATATGTCAATGATTGCAGCCCAGAAACAGGCAAATCATTGACAATGAAAATATGGAATGATATGTCAAGGATTACAGAATAAAGTTCATTTATTTGTAGACGTATACGATGACTTCAATTCAAAAAGAATATACGTGACGTTGTTTCCGAGATAACACAAGAGTACTGTTGTTGACATCAATTTTTACAGAGGTCAAGCGTTTTTTTGCACGCCTTTCTCACTAATACACACTTGCGGTCAATATTTGAAAGTAACAGATTTTTCCAAAAATTTCTAACTCTGATGATTTTCTTTGCACATTCTGATCTTATGCGCTTGACGCCGTGGTCTTTCAGCTGAAATGTACTGCGATGTACTCTGCTATCTCGGGATTAGTGTGATGCACTTTCAATAGAGCCAACATTGCAACGACTAGTAATGGGTGATGAAATATGTGATTTTACATTGGATAAATCAGAGAAATCCAAAGGGACCCCATCGGACATATTCTCATTGACCAATGATACATTTATAAGCATTTCTTCAAGTTCCTCCATTTTTTCAACGAGTGAGAAAGGGTACCTATGCGGCACGCCATTAGTCATGTGTGAAATATCCGATAGATATTTCGTGATATAAATATCATCCGATAGCTGTTTAGTAAGAAGTGATTCTCCAGCTGACAACTTATTTGCTAATTGTTTTTTAAAGATTTCGTATTCTTTCTATCACCATGAGAGCATAACTTTGTGACACGGCAGTTTGGTCCCGGTGTACAGTTTCACTCGTTGATATCCTTGTAGAATCCTTGTAGAATCCTGTCGCGCTAAAGCCATGGCTCTTCTTTTTACTTTTTTTCATTCTGAACTTGCAACGTTTCAACTTTGTGTATTCTTTTGTTCGAGGTTTCCATTTTCTTCTCTGTAAGATAAAGGTTTGTACTCAATATCGTATTTGGTTCATCGGCGTACTGTCACAACACAAGCAAATGTGCACAGCTGTAAGGTCTTCACCTGTGATTTACAATGCGTTGTATAAATTCGTTCCATTTCATATGTTGACCATTTTTGACTTCCTCATCAACACATGAAACTGAGAACATAAACGTGATATTTGTAGATTAAGTAAAGACATAATACAACTGAGTGTTAGACCGATAGAACACATCATTTCTTTAGTTATTTGTTGTCGAGCAATGGCGAATATGATATTCACCAGCGCAATAAATGCCCTGTGTTCAGTGTAGTAGACCTACTGACCTTTTCCGCAGAGGCAGTTGTGACATCCATGAGTTTACCATCGTGACCGTTATCGCTAACAACAACACCCTGAAAGAAAAGTGCTACATGGTTACAGAAGCTTTGCAACAGTCGCTTCACGTCTTGCATTGACAGCAGAATGTTGTTCATTATGCATTCATTTAAATAGAGGGCTACCCGTGAAAAAAGGGAATCATGGTGATTCTTTTTGTGTACAGCCGTAGGACTGTAGGTCAGAGCCAATCAAATAAACGTGGAATTCCGGACAACCCAGGCAAATGCACAGCCCCCCATCTTCGCTTGCCATTTCTTGTTCGAGCAGCCCAAATGCTCACGGAAATCAGATATTAGTGGTCCGAGAGGAATACTCCTGATATTTTCATACGGGGTGTGACGCCTAAGTTGAAAACATTTACCCATGTATATTCCAAACATATAACCCATTGTTAGGGATTTGCTGACACACACCCGTACAGCCTTTCTATGGTAGTACCCCCACCCCCCCCCAGGATAAGTGGGAGATAGTAGTCAAATAACAACCCGTGCGAGCGGACCATGACAGGTGCGCGAGTTTGTGACACGTGTGACGCCAGTTCGCGTGACCTGTGTAGCATTTTTTGCCTAATTCATTATAACAGCTTCGCGAAACGACCTGTAAGGCACCTGTTACTTAGTAATGGATGTGTCGTGGTTTTACATGCGATTGTGAAAGATATTTTTGTGTTTTTCGTGGACTACTTTCCAGGCCCATATGTAGAAAAATATAATTTACAATTTACAGCTACGGAGGATGGACAGTCGCGTATACATTACGTTTACTTTTTTGTTCTTCGCACACAAGTTTTGTAAATAACATCGTAAATAAAAAGAACCGACTCATTTGAGTGTCTGGGGAGAACACGGAACTGAGAATTCTCGCGAGTCAGACCATAATTTCCGCTCCGCTGACCTACGCAAAAATCATAACGGGCAGCCTTAAGCTGTTGCCGTAAAGAGGCTTTAAGTTTACGACGACGAGAGCTGAGGTGCCGAAATACTGTAATATCATGTTGATGATATCTGAACAGTTTAGTGTCGGTTAATACTCAACACTCTGCTGACTCCGTGTAGACGAAATATGATACAATGAATGCAGACGAATGCTGATCAGTTTTTCTGTAAAGCAGCCACTACGACATTTGTGTCAGACAGAAGCGTCTATCGAATACTAGTTTTTACTTTGTCATATGCAAGTTTTGATGAAAACATATTTACATAAAATAAAAACACTGAGTCATGGATACCATACAACATATTGCCTTTCATGTCATGATTACGAGTACCAGAATCAAAATTATACAGAAAATTCAACATATCACTGCCTAGCCTGCTGTATATATATATGAAGGAAGCCGGAACTAATTATCTTCATCCTAATCAAATTCAGTCTCTACAATCATGACAATAAGTAATTTTAACACTTCCGTTGTGTATTCTATCAAACACTCAAATGTATTTCTTAGTGTCTTCACTCCGACTTCAAGGGTCATGTCGTGTAAAAGTTGAAGGGCATGCATTTTCTTAGAAGTGAATAACCTTGAAGTAAGTCTTGTCTTTCACAAAAACAGACTTCTATCATGGGACACTACATACCACTGTTTATACTTGTATGTCCATAAAACAGACTGGTATCTGTCTGCATACATGGTTTGTCCAGCTAGAGTGCTCTCCCAATTAACTTCAGTCCCCACACCATACTTGTGTGTTCTATCAAAAGACTCGAATAAGTCGGTTCTTCATACCTACAGTGTTATCTACAAAACAGTAAACGTAATGGTTACACACAGTTACGAGTGTAGTGATACATAGCGGCCGCCGCGTAGTATGCATAGAATAAAGGGCGGCGGCCGCTATGTATCACTACACTCGTAACTGAGTGGTTACACTATTGTCCATCGTCCATCCTCTATAGCTGAGCTTCTCTCTGTGCGGTAGGCCTTCATCTGATAATATGTCATAGACTTATGACTCATAGTTGAAGACACTGCACCAAAGTTGACCTGTTTAGGTATTGATTATTATCTACAATAAGGTGGAAATTTGTAGACGGTGCTTGTATAACCAATAGTAGGTAAGGAATTTCTTCAATTATTGTTTACTTTTATTTCATTGACATTTCATGTATTTGTCAATACGACTGACCTGTAAGGTCAGCGGTATTTTTTAAGGACATAGTTTTTATGATTAGTGAATTTTTACGTTTAACCACTCATATTTCTGTCATTACTTATCTTTCAAATTAAATAATACATTTGCATATGTATATTTTTCATTCTTTAATTTCACCGAGTAGCTTTAACATTTAATAGGTATGTTACTCAAGATTTGTACACATTTTCATATATGGTTTAAATTATTGAAATCTAAAGCTAACGTTGCCAGTGTTAGTCAGAAAATATGTATCTTACTGCAACTGCTTCTATTACAGCTTTCATTTTTTGGTTTGTAAATGTCTTCACGGTTTTCGTATCCTGACCTAAATGATAGCGAACATTGACAGTATAAATTTATACTTCTGCACACTGAGGAGAAAAACATTTACTTGTATGTCCAAAAATGTTCAAATGAGCTTGAAAATGTGAAACAATAGCATTAGTCAGGTAGCTCTGATATTTAATCCATAATTACCGAAGGTAGAATCTGATATTGTTTACCAAATTTTATTTGAAATTTCATTTGTAAGTCCCCCAGACGTGTATAATCAAATCATTACGAAATGAGAACAAATGCAACTTGTAGAATGTTTTTGTGTCGTCAGAAAAAACAAATCTGTTCAAAAATGAAACTGAGCATTCCCATTGGAAATGTCCTTTTGTTCCTTTTGCTGTGCTGAAATATTTATACTACACAATGAACTTGCTTTATGTGAAATTCTTCTCTGAAATTGTTTAATAGCAATCAAAGTGGTAGTTGCTAGGGATTGCCTTATTCAGTTGCTTAAAATGATTACGGAATTTGCATATGCAAATTTTGTAGCTAAATTTCTTTGTATTGGTCTGACGGCTCTTAAATTTGATGTGCTGTTGACATTAGCATGAATTTGCATATATGATATATTTCATTTGTCATAATTGATAAATATACTATTTCAGGAATCTTTGCTAGATGTTAAATGCTGTACATCGTTTCCATTCATTGCGCGGATCGCCGAGCTATATCGGCCGCAAGTTAGGTTGACGTTGAGTGATCACTCATTCTGTAATTAGCATGTGATCTGCGTAGGGCAATAAGCGCGGGAAATCCAGCGCTGCGCTTTCATGACCTGTGACAAAACTTTATCAACGTTTACTATATATCTATTTTACTCTTCAAATTTATGGACATGTTTCCAGCATGCTCGGACTCAACTCAGATTTTAAATACATAGCTGATTTCTAGTGTAACATGATGCACGATGCGCATCGTTCACGTTTAAATTGTTTGAAATGCAACGATTAGAGACCAATTGAAATGCAAAACATGGTACAAACTTAAAGCAGCGTAAAGCTAAGAAAGTTTGCGATGGGGCGTCATCTTCATTTGCGTGCCTTTTAACCAATTCTAGCAAACTTTAAATGGATACACTCGAGCTAAACAGTTGGATAATATGTCGACATAAAGTAAGGGCGTTCCTTGGTTAAAGATAATTTTAAAACACAAAGCAACAATTATAGTATTTGATTCAAAGTAGGCGTGTGATTGTCATTTTAAACTTTACAGTATTCGTCGCTACCAAAACCTTTTAACAGACTTACCTCCTTTTTCAGGCAATCTTCCCGTTGTTTGACTTTTCCAAAGTGAACAGACAAAGAGTAGGAACGTCCTGACACGCCGTTGCTATTCGTGGAATTTCGCGTGTTCCGTCAACGCATGCGTTGAACATGTGTTTTCCCTCCATCCCTTCCTGAACAGACTGAGAGTTGAACCAAGGTCCCTCTATGACCGTGGTTGAAATTAAAATAAACAATTCTGTTCTCCGGAGGAAATTCAATCGTGCACGGCAGTTAAGCATTAAGAGTGACTCTATGAGCACTGGTCTGGCCCCTTCTACCGTAACAAGATAGTCAAAGCAAAACACTTCACATAGAGTCTGGTTGATAGCATACATAAATTAAGTTTGGTTGGGAAAACGCGTGTTAAAATCAATTTCAAAAAGTAAACTCACAGAGCAATGCAATGCTTCCGGCCAATTCAATACGGCGTAAGAGGCCTTTGATAATTAAAACACGAACGTGAAAACCCGTCACGAAACTCTTTACATTCTGATACGTTATCTTTGTCTGCATGTAGGGTGCGCCAAGTCACACTTATTGTACTCTATGGCTTGAAACCATGGAAACTATGTGTATGCATGATAATTTGTACTAATTCTCGGTTCGGATTTTGTTTGAAGAGTGTATTGTTCAAAACAAATTTAATCAGTTTATGATTTTTTGAGAAGTTCAGATCACAATGCCATCGTCTAATGAAACGAGAGAAACTAATTGTTTATTTAGAGAAAAAGAAAAGAAGGGAAGAACTAAATGAATGCATAAAAATGAATCTAGCTGTAAACTTCCGATGGCATTACTGTTTTTTCGAACATGCAAACAAACTCTGTAATGACAAAATGTTAGAAACTATCCTAAACTATCTGAAAAAGTTTAACGATCATTATACATGTAACAAGAAATGTCTCGTAAAACCAAAGAAGACAGACTGTGCGGACCACATACTAAAGTGGTTTAAAAGTCTACATAAGAGCAGTGTTCTCCTGTACACATCCATTCAATGTTTGAGAAATAAATAAGACGCAGTGACGGTATACCACGAGAGGTTTGGCCAATTCATCACGAGCGATAGTGAACTGGTCAAAATTGAGTGGTATACTCGCTGCTAGTGTAGTTTATTAATGTTATGTCATAATATTAAATTGAAATTTGGAATGAAACGTCAAAAAGGGGATTTTCTCTA
This sequence comes from Ptychodera flava, assembly GCA_001465055.1. Lineage (NCBI taxonomy): Eukaryota > Metazoa > Hemichordata > Enteropneusta > Ptychoderidae > Ptychodera > Ptychodera flava. The sequence continues at coordinate 64,600 of LD349563.1, forward strand.
GCTAAGAGCTCTTGCATTTTCCAAATGTGTTATATCGCGAATATAGTATGGATATTTCCCGTCTCGACCAATCAGATCGTAGTATTTGCGCCATTAATACACAGTTATAATGTTATTCTTGATACTATAGTGTAATCTTCTATTGATTTTCGAGTATAAGATCGTATGATTTTTTCACAATCGGTTTGATTGGCCTATGACATTAATATTTCACTTCAGATAGACAGATAGATAGATAGATAGATAGATAGATAGATAGATAGATAGATAGATTGATAGATAGATAGATAACTTTATTACCATTATACATATGCATGTACATTAGGAAATTGTTGTGCTGTCGTCACACAAAACAAAACAACAATATATATTACATGTAACTAAAATCACTTTAAAAACTGACTATAAAACCAAAAAAGTAATTCGAAGGAGCCATGAGTAAAACATAATATAAAATCTTATAGATACAGGTAATAAAAATGCAATTGCAAATTAAAAATTGTGATCTGAAAGTATTTGAACAGCACGTGGATAAAAACTATTACTAAAACGTGCGGTATTCACTTTAAAGGACCGATAGCGCCGTCCAGAGGGAAGTAATTGAAATAAATCATGTTGTTTGACCAAAAGAATACAGTGAAGAACAGTTTCCGTGAAAGATAATTCGAATGGATGAGTTCATGGTTCTTACAGTTCTAGTTCCGTTTCGAACGCAGGATCTTGTTGAGAAAGAAATCGCAATATCAGCACACAAAGAATGAAATCTGTTTAGGTAACTACGAGGAAGTTCAAAAGTCATTCTTATGGATTCACTCCAAAGTCTAATATCATTTCTTTTTCGAGCAGGTAGCCCTTATTTGTTTTTGTTGTTGTTGCATTGTTCTGAATGGTCTGCTCGAGTAACATTACTTCACGCATGCGTCATGACCGAACTCTTCAAGAAGACTTGTCGAAGTGCTGATAGAACAATATACTAAATGTCTCTGTTGAACTAGCTTCGTGTGCACGTATTTCTAAATCAAGAAAAATGTAGTTCTCATGTGCACAATCTATTTATGGATCTTCAGCACATTTCAACCATACCGGTGCGTTTGATTGATCTGTTCCGTAGTTTTGTAGCTGTTCGGTACCTTCGTGGATCCGATACTTCGCTACAACCACCAGCCTCGCCTTCCCTTCTATTTCAACACTCACTCATCACCACAAAATTGCATGTGAAATGTGATGGTTCAGCCATGCACCATGATTAATGTCGATTTTCCATGTAGTTTCTGTAATGACCGTCGTTATCATCAAAGTTGCATGGAACACACGAGATAATTATATCACCAATTATATCACAAACTACTTCAGAACCATCTTCGTGTGATCGAAGTCTAGCATAGTTTGCAAATGAATGTGAACTGCGAACATTCGCCAGTGCCTCTTGTCTTGTGCCTGACGACATGGTGGATGGTGTCCTTGAGGTCATAACTTGGAATGTAAACAAATGGATTGTGTTTCCTGTATGTAGAAATTTCAATATAATTCTTATTAGACTTTCTTAGTTGTTAGGAAATGGCACAAAATGCATCGATGATTTACATCTGAGTTTTGTCGTATCTCTCATGTATGCTGACATTTTAAGTTTATCGCAAACTTTACAAAAGTTTACAATTGTACTGTCAGAAGTGGGGCAATAAAGCCATTAATCGTATAAAGTCGACACCAAGCGACCTTTTCACTCCTTCATGCCTGCCTGCGAAATAGGTCACGATACAAAGCAGAGTATTTTTTCTGTTGAAAAAGTGAAGTCGAGATTCCTACTCAGATCACTTGAAAAAATAACACAACCATATGGAAATTTAAAAACCTGACATATTGTATTTCAAGGTATGGAGAACTTTTACGCTGGTCACTAAATGTTATTGCCTTTGATAGAGAATCGGGATCAGAGCCGCTTCAGTGTGTTTTGATAACTCGTAGTTGACAGAAATGGGTTGTAAGTGCCAATGGAAATGATGCAGAATCTGAAACATAGGATCGAACACCCTCAAAATGCTCTTTCCCGTACATATTCGTCAATGTCAGCGCTAGCACCGTGGCAACAATTTCAGTTGAATTTATAGGAAGGTGTTAAAAATCACGCCAGTATATTAACATTGCAACATATTGGTGTTCAATGTGCCTAAACAAATTCCACGCGGTACGGAGGTTTGAACAATAAAATAAATTACAGCGGTTTTGAAATTGCATCATGGCCAAAATGAACGCACAAGACGCATATGCACTTTTTTAATTTCACTACATTTGCATGTGCGTCTTGTGCATTCGTTTTGGCCATGATGCAATTTCAAAACCGCTATAATTTATTTTATTGTTGAAACCTCCGTACCGTTTGGAATTTGTAAAGGCACATTGAACACCAATATGTTGCACTGTGGCTTAGAAATCCTCACAGTTTGCAACTGGCCGGCATATCACATAAATTAGCTCCACGGATTCGGATTCCTTCAGGATGTTTGTATGTGTTTAAAATGATGCCACTTTTCCACAGTCGTTTGTTTTTCGACAAGTGGTTTAAAAATTCATTCAAATTATGTCGTTCATTCATTAAAGGTGAAATCAAACTGATAAGGAGTAAATTTTCTTTTTTTAAATCGTAAGTGACGGGGTAAATCACTACCATATAAACAACGCTAACAGAAATTTTGGTTTGTCTTTTGAAATGTTGAAACCAGTCAACATAATTATTTGGAGCTGCTATGGAGTTCCTTTTACAACCTGAAAATTAGGCCACTAGTTTCCATCATATATATCTGCGTAAAAATTCGGTGCTATCTTTCTCTTCCGCAATTTTTCACAATTATCTTTAAAATATGGTCGTTTAAGCAGAATTTCTGAAGAATTTATCAGCGAATTGTAACAAAATATTTACAACGGTACTTCAATTTAATTTTTTCAATGAAATGACCACCACAGGGTGTGTTATATTTCCGTCCCTTTGGAAATCGCACTGTCTTGCATTTTACTACACCTGTCGATATCACCACTTATATTGACCAATTTTGTACATTTATCACACACTGCAAACTTTTGAAAGTCGCCTCTCTCAATGCCGAGAAACAATCTAATTTGGTACATAGATTTTGGGAACGATCGATATCAGTGTGAAACACATTTGTCACTATCAAATGTACGCGGTACGACTGAAAGCAAAGTCCAAATAAAGAGCACCAATGTTTGAAATGTGCGGTCACTCACAAAACTGTACGATTTCCACAAACACAGAAACCATAAGTCCACGTCAGTAATATGGGCTTCTAATTAATCTCAACAGTCTTTCCTTCCAGCGATGATACTGGTTTCTTTATGATTGTCGTGAGATGATGACCACATCTCGGTAACACCTGTGTGTTCTTCGGAGACATTTTCATTGCTTACATCAGTGGATGAAATTCCACTTGACAACAGTCTCCTTGGTACAACAGCTTTTTTCTTTATGTCGAGTGTTTGCGTTATTTAGCGAGTGACTTGGTATCTGCAAGAAACGTGTCATGTTAGTGTATACATATATCGATTTCTCTCAAAAAGTAAATTAATTAATCATGTTAACAGTGAATTAAAAAGAACTCCACTCGGCGAATTGTTGCAAGGTACATTCGCAGCGTCTTACATATATGTATACTTTTGCACAAACATAATGATTTTCGATTTTGAAAGATACCTTCACTGCTGCTTGCCTCATCAGCATTAATATCGCTGAACGATGTTGTGGAGTTAGATGAAATGTCTGAGAACTCTTCTTTATTTCTTTTACGAAAGGATCCCTGTTCTGTTCGTTTTTGGTGACGTTAAAGAACAGAAATCTGTGATTACTATAGGTACTGTAAGTTAGTCTCCTGTTACAATGGTCGCATTTTCGATATGTTTCGTTATTCCTCGGATCCCTCAGTTTCGCGCCCATTCGTTTCATGACATTCAGTTGTGGAAACAAACATATTAAATGCGTCTGAATTATGTGATTATTTTCTATATGTTTACACTAATCGAGGTATAATATAGTATACCTTGGTCTCCTATATGACCGCTTTGTGCGAGATATACTTATCGACAGGGTACGCGTAGCTCTAAAGTCACTAGCAGCAACGATTTAGAACGGAAACAGGCCTTCGCAGCAGGTATGTTAGCTTTAACTCTAAACAAGCTTTTTAAGTCGCTCGATTTGGCAAATTTCTCAACATATAACAAGATGCCGATCTTATACTTTTATAATTAACTAAATTGACTTTTTTCGCTGGAACTGAGACGAGGACGCTTGAAAAATGACCATGTAAATGTTTTGACGTGTGTGTCAGTTGTAAAAGTTAATGGGGTCTTGGTAATTATAATAATGTCAACACAGTTTCACTTTTCGTTTTTGTAAATCGAAGTCAATATCGGAAGCCATGAGTAAGCCAATGAGTAAGCCTGGTTTTATCAAGCAGATTGGCATCATTCACTAAAGTTCCCTGCATTTAAGAGGACACGTGTGTATAAGAACTATATCAGCTGCATCTGTAGATATAGTCAAGGTCGGAATTCTAGCTGTCTTATTTTGGCTCACAACTCAGAACATTTCAATATTATAATTGCATAACGCAGTAATACCATGGATCAAATAACGGTATCATTCGACTAGGGACTGTAGCTCAATGAAATGGCATATCAAAATTGATAGAAAGTATAATTTTGGTAATCACGCAAAGTACACAGCATGTACAGTGATGAAGGCTTTAAATTGTTATCTCTGAATTTTGAGTGCAACTAACAGCTAGCCCCTCCCAGGAAACTGTTTGGATTAACCCAGTTAAAATTGGAGGGAAAGTTACATGCAGCCTATTCCATTCTCAGCCCACTGATTGGATGTGCTATGACCTACTTAGAAAGTGGAGGGAAATACGACTTCAGAACTAGATATCGATAGCTCTCGGCTTAGGAACAACATTATAGAAAAAACAGCGACTTTGTGTGTTCTTTTCATCTTAATAAGCTCCTTGCAAGTCACACAAGTTGAGAAATTCTGAACCCTACATTAGTGCGATTCACAGAAATGTCGAATTCTACAAATGATAAACACGCAGTCGGGACCGAGGTTGCCTCTGTTAGTTCAGTAGCGAGGAGACCTTAATGACTGATACTCGTTCAGAACAAAATTCTGGAACATTCCTGTCGATACTTCTGATAACAGTTCAATATCATCAGGTAAGTCTGACAATTTAAATTGACACGTAAACTTTCCTGTCTAATTTGAAGGCTATGCTAATGTCTGTTTTCTATGAAATCGCGGTCTTCGCAATCGTCAGACTTTTGATTGGCTTTTGTTGCTTATCTATCAGACAAAATACAAAATGGATGTCCAAATACAATTTTGAACTTCTTCTTATTGCAGAAAACGCAAACATTGGCAAAGACATATGATCCCGATTGCTGTACATGATGAAAACAAAAGACTGAAGCAGTTGAAGTGGAGAAAAAGCAGTTGATGGCAAAAATTCCGAGCGGCAAATCCCAGAGACGCAAACATAATATCCACGTTAGCTGTGAATGTGCGGTAAGGCAATCCTTTCCCGCCAATTTCTGCTCCACTGTACAAGTATTTGTTCACATATACAAACGGGTCAACTTGTTATCACTGAGCACAAGTGTGAGACACACGTTGACTGATGATGGCCATCATGACCTTTCCCCTTAGAGTAAGGTTAATATCAAGAAGGAATGTAAAGAAACTGGCATGAGACATATGGCGAACTGTGTGCTATTTGTGACAGCGGTCATCTGATGGATACTGGAAAGCTGGAAACATGTCATTGTAAAACAGTAATCTACTTCGTTCTATAAGCCGGGCCTGAACACGTTT
>LD349564.1:14976-29679 GCA_001465055.1 Ptychodera flava
TTGCTCAAAGCAGTGTTCATACAACGACCACACCCAAGATTTTATCAATATTTACATAAGGGGCCTGGTATATAGGAATACATTGGCCTTGGTAGTCAAGGGGTTAAGGTAGTATGCACCTCGAAAGTGGAAAACTTAAACTTTGCTCTAACTTTCCTCAAGGAATCTTTCAATCATTATCTTTCAAAATCAAGAATAAAAACAGGGGGTCACCATGCAAATTTTGGTACTAGAGAAACAAATTACTCAAGATTTGCCAATATTAGAAATTCAAAATGGCCGCCATATCCCTGTGTTAATTCTATGGAGAAAAATAAAAAAATTCTAATTTCGAAAAATAAAGCCGGTAAAAAGTTTTCTTTCACCAAGAACTTTAAAATGAACCCCCACATATTGTATATCAGAAGAGAATTGTAAAAGTTTGAGAGTCCGAGGTGCGTTCTATCTTAAATCAATCCATGGCACTGTAAATGATACATGTAATATATTCAACGCACATTAATCATGGCGTGCTAAAGAACTCGGTAGCCCAAATGCTGTCATGTCCGAAAATTGTTACAGCTAGCTAGCTAAAAAAGTAAATGCGTAGAATTGTGTAAATATGTGACCGACGACACGTACAGCGCTCGATTTTCAGAATAAATTTATAATGCAAAGTGTATTAACCCTTTGCCCCCTAACCCCCTGGTACCCTATGACGTCATGCGGACATTTATGTCCGAGTCGGGTTCAAAGGGCAAAGGGTTAACGAGAGTCATTATCAATTGGGAACATTCATTGGTCTAAACTTGAGCATTGTATAGAAGAATACATTTGCTTTGATATGGCTTCCCATTAGCCATTCTCTGTCTAAAAAGGATTTGGATTTTTGCGGTTTAAGGTAGTATGCGCCTCAAAAATTAAAGACTTTGTTGAACCTTTTGCAAACAAAACTTTCAACTATTCTGTTACCAAATAAAGAATGAAAATCAGGAATCACGGTGCAAGTATTGGTAATAGACAAAAAAACAACCTTGATTTACCGATCTTTGGAATTCAAAATGGCCGCCATTTATGTGTTAACTCTATGGGCAGAAAAGACACTCTTCGATTTACGAAAAACTAAAACGGTCACCTTGAAAATGTTTTGTTGTTCAAGAGCCTCAAAATGAACACTCAGAAGTAGCAGATCAGAACTGAAAAGTGTTAGAATTTTAAATTCTGAATATTTCTTCCGAAGTGCATTCTACTTTAGACGGACATCGATTAAATCGACTTAAAAGAACAGACAAATCTTGTATTTTAATCGGTTATTCAAGGGGCGAAGCACAACCCTTCTGCACAAAAAACAATCGTTCTGGTTACCAGGGACTATCTTTACACACTAGGTTGAACGACCCACCCAAGGCCGATGAAAGCTCATTGTAATGGTGGCAATTGTGGGACAGTGGCAAATTGAACTAAGATCAGCCACTCAAAAAAAGATAGGGTAAGTGGAAAAACGACATCCCCGTGTCCATAGTCCGGTGACCTCGCCTACTTTTGATTTCGTGATCATAAAGAAGCGGGAAAGGTTTTGGAACAGTAACCATCGTAATAAATTGAAAACCTCTGATTACCAAAAAATCCCTCAAACTTGGATGTGAAGCTATAACGTGTAGTATGTTTAAAGATCGCACAAAATAAACTTATAGCAAGTATACGAGGAGTTGGTGTTCGACAATGTCTGGCGTTAGTTCATGAATGTCTCCCTCTGTGGTTTTGTAAGAGAAGGAAATATATTCCTCTTTTTCTTGGAACAATCATTTAATGCAAAGACAACAGAAGTCGAGGTCATGAATTTGAGGCTAATCGGAAAAATGCTTCGGCCGAAAGTGTTCAATACATATGAAATGAAAACTAACTTGAACTCGGTCGCCGATTAAAGTAGTGCGCTTCGAAAGTAGACTCAAACTTTTGCGCAAATTTCCCTAAGTGAAGCTTTTAAGCATTTTCTTACCAATCAACTATAAAAATCGTAGGTCACGTTGCAAAGTTTGGAACTAGCGAAACAAATTACCCAACATTTTGCGATAATTGAAATTTAAAATGGCCGCCATTCCTGTGTTAAGTCTATCGGGGAAAATTAAATTTCGATTTTCGAAAAACTGAGCTGGTGAAAGTGATTCTTTCTCCAAGAGCTTTAAAATGAGCCCCCACATGTGTGTGGTAAATCAGAAAAGATTTGTAGAAATTTGAGAGTCAGACTATCTTTTTGCCGAGGCGCGCCAAGAAAACATTGCAATAAAATATATTTAAGCTTACTGCGTGACAATACTTTTTGAGGAAATAAACAAGAAAAAAAAAAGATTTTCAAGACAAATATATAATTCTCAAGGACAACCGCTCATACGATTCTTGCTCCATATTTTATCTTGACATTGGATCACTCTGTATATATACATATTGTGTTTAACTCGTAAAAGGAACGTGTGTTATGTCACCATATTTTCTCACAGGTGTGTGGAGGTCTGTTAAGAACGAGTATAATCAATTGGATCATCCTATAGAACGTTTTCAATTAGAGAAATTCTTTAACACGGGCAAAAAAGTAAATGTGTTCTCTCTTACATAATGCCACCGTTCAAGGACAGCTGCGCCATAATAGTTCTTTTACCGGTTCCATGATGCAGTGCGCGCCAGGGTATACCAAGCGTACGTTACGCATAGAACTTCTTAGCCGTAGGGCAATGTAGGGTACACGCAGGGTACGTTACTCATAGAACTCTATGGCAAATTACACCCAGGCCTATATTTTCGTTGCTGATGGGTAGATTATACACGGGGCATTAATTGGCATTGCAAATTTGTGTCATTCTTCTATAACAATCCGTTGTACAAAACAAAGCAACATGTTTTCGCTGTTTTGAGCTTATATACGCTGTTTGATAACATCACTGCAATGCATTGTGGGATAACCGGGAAAAGGTCTATTGACCACAGGGTAGTTCTAGAAAGACCTGCACCACCATTACTTTGTGCAGTTTACACGAGCTATTGCATTTGTAACATTTGAAACATTTAGATGACCAATCAGTGGATACTACTGGCGAGTTTACTTGATAAAATCGACACTGGATATATTCGTCTAGTCTGTTAAAAATACTTGTGTCGATTTTAATATTAGCAGGCTGAGCTTAATTACTCAACCTAAGATGTCCACATTGTAATCAACAAACAGGGTTTCGTAAGCAGCTCGAAAGCTTATATCGAAGCTCAAAACTAGCCAAGTGTGTGGCTTACGCAAAATGAATATACATGGATGTATTAACCCGCGCTATTTGCATAGGGGGTTCACAATATTCTTTAGTTGGACGCAATTATGAAAATGACAAAGCCGTTGTCTCCTGTATCGTAATAGCATGTCACTGTCGAATGACCTTCCCAATGCCCAGCCGTTGAGCCACACATTCATACATATGCCCTTGAGTGTGTCATGTGACATGATGCAATCACTATAGAGCACGTATTCGTTCGGCTGACTGACTGTCCAGGAATGAGCCCTCGGTTATAACACATGAGTTGGTTGACAGCTGAGAAAGGTGAGTGGCCGCGTTTCTCTTTGTTTATCAATCTCTGTCTTCCACGTTTTATCTGGATTCGACACCTTCTCGGTTTCCATTTCTGTTTAACGACGTCTTCAAAATTTTAGTTCGTCATATATATTTATAAACATTGCAATTATTACCACATCATCAGAACTGCCACCGAGGTAGAACACATTATTTTCCATTCTTACCATTGCATTGCAGTTGGTTTGTTGTGATTCAAGTTGAATTACAGCGAAACTAATTAAGATATTACGTTCGATTTACCAACTTGAGAAACACAGACGCATCAAGAATTGGAATAAAACGTTGTTGTGTCGTTAAAATATCCCTTGTTTTATTCTTTGTGACGTCGTAGAATCACTGCTACTGCAAAAGTAAAAGTCGAAGACTGCGAGTGCAGTGATCGAGATTGTGAGTAACTATCAGCAAAATCATTTGCTTCATATGTGTCAGCATGATCGTTTACGACGATGTCTTGAAGAATGTTGTGGGTGAATTTGGGGTGTATCAGAGAGTTTGCTGTTTTCTCCTCGCCCTTTTCAACGTTTTATCAGCATTCGGGGCTGTGTCGCCAGTTTTTATTCAGCCTGACACCGACCACTGGTGCAAAATTCCAGAATCGGATGACTTGATAGCGACATGTCGGGCTCTTAATAGGACTACAGATTGTGTTTCCATGGTCAAACATCTTAGCATTCCTAAGGAGAGGTACGACGATGGCTGTCAGACAAGCTGGAAGTTCAGCAACTGTCGCCGATACAACAACATTTCCACTGACTTTCGTGAGCTCTCACTCAATAATTCTGTGACCATCGGCTGCGACCATGGCTGGGAGTACGACACGTCTCAATACATATCTACAGTTATTCACGAGGTAAGACTCATTCGACTTCTTTCGCTATCACTTCAGACGTGAACAATATTAAGAAAAAGCAGTTGTCCTTGAGAAACTAGACGCTGATCACGAAACTAATATTTATGCGTGAACGGTTAAAACCTTTTTTCTGATGCCGCATAAATGTTTTAAGTTCTCAAAAATGGAACGCAAAATTTTAAAGAATGCATTTGTTGTTTTGAAACAGTTGAAAATTTGATGTTCTCACTTTCTGATAATTTGTGTTATCAATTATTTTATGCTACTTCCGAACAATTATTATTATTTCACAAGAAATGAGATAACTGCTGCAGTGTTCGAATTGTTAAAATCGTGGCAAATGCATCTACCGATCCGTATGTCACCTATTTGTAATGGCCGCGTTGTCTTCTCTCTGAATTGCGTCGCGTCAATTTCAAATCAAAATCAAAATAACGAAACAGTGTCAACAACAATAAATGCATGAAATAAATATTATAGTTTGTGGCTCTACAAGATTAATGTATATCAATGTTGTTAAAACACTGGCTTTGCAGATAGTGCGATTTTGTAGATTAAAAACACTTCCTAATAATGCGGATAACAATCCTCTTTTGCAGTTTGATCTTGTCTGCGATAGGTACTACTTGAACGCTTTGATGACGTCATTACACATGGCGGGATACATGTGTGGAAATATCGTCTTCGGTCCTCTGTCAGACAAGTAAGTCCGATGTAAAAAATCATGACCTTTCTTAGTTTTGAAATCGTCAATTTTTGTACATCGAAAGAGCGACAAAGACCAAGTACATGACTATGCAAGTTAAAACCGAGTCCGCAATCAACTCAAACAAAAAATAAAATAAGCAGAATACAATCCACTTCGATCGAAATAATTATCTAATTTAGGTGGAAAGAGGCATTATTAAGAATATTTTCCAGTGTTATCTAAAAGCGGCAAGTCCTGTTACACATGGTGAACAAAATTTGTTTGTTTTCTTTTTGTAATCTAGAATTGGTCGGATGAAAGTGTTTATGATAGCAATCATTCTGTTTGAGGTTTGCACCCTGATAGAGGCCCTGGCACCAAATCTGATTGTGTTTGCTGTGTTCCGCTTTGGTGCAGCTATAGCTCTGCACGGAGGCTTCCTTACATCGTTCGTTCTGAGTAAGTATATTGTTCTTACACAGAGTAAAGTAAATTTAAATTTCACATGCTACTTTATAACTTTCTAGAACAGTTTTACCATGGAGCACATGTTCATCGAAAACTATCTTGAAGTTTTAGTTATTTATGTAAACCATCATGTTGTTGCAGTATTTTGTACCAAGTTACAAAAATACGATATACATGCCGATACAACATGATGTAGTCACTTGAATCATAATTGACTCACATGCATTATGTCGGTAATGTTTAACACTTATCAGTAACAGTTGAAATATGCTGACTTAAATATGCTGAACTAGAAAGACTTTTGTTTTCATTTTCGTACGATCAGTGACTGAAGCTGTGGGCCCTTCCAAGCGAACCTACGTCGGTGTAATCTTATTTCTCTTCTATTCTTGTGGATACATGGCTTTTGCTTTGATTGGATATCTAATCAGAGAATGGAGATACTTACTACTTGTCATTTCACTTCCTGGTGTATTATTCCTGTCCTATTGGTGGTAAGTAATTAATTTACTCTGTGTAGGCGCCGTCTCTAGATACACAAGTCTCACTCTTAAGGAAACCTGCTTTTAAGATTCTGTCAGTGGTATAGGCCATGCATGCTCCAACCCGTATGTACTCGCACAACTGTTTTTACATACCAAATGTGTTATGTCATATCTGGGTCTATCGCAGCAAGAATAATGCTGAAAAAATGCTGCGCCTGTTATAAGGAGATGTTATTCTCACATTCCTGGCCACTGTGACTGATGAATCAATGGTTAGGAAAGAATCGATCCCACACAATCAGAAATCGTCCAAAACTATGTATAAATGCGCATATACGAAAGTGGTATATTATTACACGATCTCAGAATGTTCAGCGTGCAAAATACAAGGACTGGAATTAAAAAGTAGTTGTGCAAAATTTTAGATAATGTTGTAAGCCGTTTCGTGACAGACTGACAAAAGACGGTCGAGTTTTCAAAATAACAAGTAAATAATGCGCCACTTGGAACATTTTGTAGCCATGTGAGAAAAAAAAATCTCACTCACCAAGGACCTGGTATCAGATTTCTCACACTCGTCGGGGATATTTTGCCAACACTCTCGGTGTGACTATAGTCTAGCGATGATATCAGTCGATCATACAGAGGCCATTTCTACATCTCTGTGACATTGTCTGAAAGAGGGTCAGAGGTCGTCAAAACAACACTACCAGATTCGCCAAAACAACAGTAGCAAATGATATGTTCTGACTACGCGTGATCCCTATTTAAGACAATATTTCAACCTACGCAGAGTTGATTTCTTTCATTTTGACGGTTATTACCACACCTGGCGGTGTTGGCAGATTCTCAGTTCAGACAGTATATCTAGTTCCGTATTACGGGCGGTTCAATGCAAACCGCAGCGCTGTAATATTATGTTGCAGTGCTATTATAACCAGGAATACTTTTTTCTCTATTCACAAAGAAAAGCTGCTTTGGAGGGGAAAACATCTGTATATACAGCTAATGTTGATATCATGCCTTAAAAAGGACGCTCACATAATAAGTATTACTTGATGCAAAATAAATCATTGTTACACTTAAAGGAATATAGTCGTCGGAACTGCGCTCAAAGGTCGTATGGGACCCATACGATCCATGGCAACAATGTATCCAAGGCACAATGATCATTAATGACAGTTAAAACATGTCTGTCATAATCTATCATCGTATAATTTAAATTTTGCAGCTATGATGATGAGGTGCATCTTGATATCGTGCATGAAATACATTGTTTGTAAACAAGTAACTTGCATATGCGCAGTTCCGACGACTATATCCCTTTAAAATGGATACGGTATGTTCTGAATCATTCAATGTAAAACTGGGTAGATAGAATTGCATAGTCAGTAACTTTTAAATGTTTTATCATGATCTTCTTCTTTTTTCAAATAAAGACACCTGTACTTCTCTTTAAACTATGTCGATAATACCTTCTTCAACCTGACGTCACATTTTGTCTGTATACAATGTACAATGTCGTTGTCGATAAACGAATTCTAGTCCAAATTGCAATTAAGTCGTCGACCGTATTTGAAAAGAAAATACATTGATCTAGATGCAGTTGTATGTGAATTTGCAATCGTACATTCTCTGACAATGCAAAGACACATCAACCGGTATTATATGTCTCCAAAAAACATGATAACCTGAAAAACTTTTCAAAGTTTCGTACATAGAACATCTAAACATTTTTCAACCAGGCATGTCTTTGTGTCATCAATATATTTCAGTTGATTCGTTTTTGTTGTTGAAGTCATTCCAGGTACATTTCCCCTAATTATGAAAGCTAGCAAAATATGATAATCACCGTTTATTTTTCAAACGAAGGCTTAATGTCTTCCAATGCTGTTACCCCTGATACCAAGGAAATTGTACCATCGACATATTTAGTAAGGTTCATCAATCTCCGCCAAATCACTGAAGTGTTTTTTTTTCATTTGCTAATCGCGAAAGATTGTAACCGTTGAATATGCAAATGAGCAGTACCCCTGCTAAATAACTTCGTTTATTTTCACAACCATCTTTGTAGTGATAAATCAGAAATGATACAGAAAGACCCTACACAGACCCTGACCCTGACCCTACAAAGTTGCATTTATTGTGCTGCCGCCGATCAATAATTTCAGTTTTTTTGCCAATCCAAAACACAATCCCAGTACTGTAATTGAGTCAAATCCGATGAACCCTTCTTGAAGATTCGGGCCAGACAGACAAACTGACGGACTGTCTAACAACAGTGGGACAATATGGACTGTGTCTGAACGTGTCTGCAAAAATCGAAATGGCATTATTGTGTTTTTAGTGGCAAGGTCAATACTCCCTAGAATACAGGCTTATGAACAAAATCGAAAGCTCGATTTCCAGCAGTGGCCTTGCTGAGCTTTTACCTACTCCCAAGTGATTTCTATGACAGGATATAAATAGAATCCTGGGTCCCGTTTGTAGCCTGGTCACTGGTGCTTATGTAATACCACTTCGCACACTGCGACAGATCGTTCAACCATGTTGTCGGCACACGGAGGACATCCCTTTGTATGTGTAATTCAAATACAGGATTTCTCCATGTCACCGTGGGAGTCATTTGTTCTTAAGTTATGCCTCGAATATGAAAAAGGACTTAAACTGTTGCTCGAACTTGCGTCAGGGAATCTTTCAACCGTCGGGGACTGCCTTTACAACGTTGGTACAAGCGAAACGAATTAGCTAAAATTTACAGACATTTGAAATTCAAAATTTCCGCCAAGTGTGCGGTAACTCTATGGACAATAATAATAAAATTAATAACATTTTCTATTTTCAAAACACATAAGGTTAAAAACTGTCTTACTAGCCTCGAAATGCTTTAAAAAGAGCCCACGAAAGCTTCAGAACAGAAACATATTGGATAAAAAATTGAGCGTCCGAAAATCTCTCCCCGCGGCACAGTCTGCCTTGACACTCCGTCGCACCACTACTGATAAATCACTACTTTTGATATTTGCACAAGTCTATTTTGTCGGTGATGCCACTTTAACATTTACATGTGAAGGGAATCTCTTTCTGTATCATTTCTCTACACAAGATCACTAGGCTTTTTTACGGCATGAGTACCCCAATTCAATATAATCTTCTTACATTGTCGCAGGATAATCCCCGAGTCTGCTAGGTGGCTCCTTGCAGTGGGAGATATTCGTCGAGCGGAGAGAATATTAAAAAAGACGGCAAGGATGAACAGAAAGTCAATTCCTGATGATGTGTTTCCTGCACGGGAAGTGGAAGAGGATGTCAAGAAACCAGTTGTAAGTATTGCTATGTTTGGATTTCTTCAATGATTCAGAACATGAAAGATTTGCGCTAACAAGGCATTTGGAAACCCAAGTTATTTAGGACAATAGCATCATTGCTTTACGCTTTGATCTTTTCAGTTTGTAAGTACTCATTTTTGGGTGTTTTGAACACAGTGGGCGATGCCTTTCGACAGACTGAAACCTATAAGTAAGCAATAAGGAATTTGCGTATAACTAATGCTGACAGACCAAATAACCTTTAAATGGGTCTGTTATATCAGACAGTCATACGTAACTTTAACCTTTTACATTCTTAACATTGTATATTCTAGATGTAAAGTCATTATTGTATCTACTCAATATATGTTCATACATTTAGGACCAAAACGACAACAAATCAGGCTGTAAGAGAGTTCGTGTTGGCGATATATTTCGATTCAAAACCACACGCAAGCGTTGCTTGATAATGTTTTACGCTGGGTATGTATACAGATTATTCCATTAGAAACGCCTGACCTCAACAATGAGCTAAAAAGTGTCTTTATTATGTGAAACAATTTCTATGGCTTATGATTTATGAATTTTCATAATGTAGATGCTCGAGTCATCAAAATCCATGCTCTCATAGAACGGCATGTCTTCGTTTACCTAGACTGTATTCACAAACACCTCGGGAGTGGGGCGTGGGATTTCGGGGGAACTTGAAAAAATTTACAACATGTCAGGGAGGGATCTGAAAAAATACCTTTAAGGACAGAGTGCTAACATTTGATTTGAATTGGTCCATTCAAGAAATATTTAAACCAGAAAAACAAGAATGACAAAATTAAATAAGGTCTGAAACTTTAGGTACCGGAGGTCAACTTCAGGAACACGCACAGCAAAGGAATGGTTCAACACAGTCCTTCATGGTTTCAGCATGTATGTATCAGTTCATGAACAATGACAGGAAAAGACTCAGTCAGACTCAGTGGATTAGGGTGTTTCAGTTACTGCCGCTACCCCCTGCCACGGAAGGTCCACTGCATACAAATGAGGTTATGCCACAGAACCTCTGCCTTAATATTGTGTAGGCTGTTTCAGTTACTGCCACCACTCCTACACATTTGCAGGATTTTCCCTCTTTCTTACCTCATTTGCATATTTTGACACTGACATGTTCATTGAACAAATTCACATCTCCATCCCTGGGTCAACTCCTACGCCAAATACTAAGATGGTAGGTGCGGCGCTTTGGGAGTTTTTGATGTGGACGGACATACATCCGCACATATTAACTAATACGGCTAGTTTTCAATCGGATTCGAACCCACAACATACGGCATCAGTCGCCTAGCATACATACAGACAGACAGACAGACATACAGGCGCCACCGACTTACCATATAACCTCGCTTTGGTATTTATACACATACCAAATATGAGCTAAAATAATTAACAGTGCAAAGGGGGATTTGACAATTTATAGAATATCAAATCCATTTTCAAATACCTTTTGACACTTTCATTTTCTGCCATTTTGATTCTCGGCACGGCCTTTGGACGCAAGTTAAGGGTATATTAAACAATTTATTAACTATCAAAGCAGCCACCTTGAAGCAAAAGATTTAGGCTGTCATAATTTATGCTTACCCAACCCGTCTGTTGTGCAAAACTGTCATGTATAATGACCAAAAAGTCCAACTTAACCCTTTCACTAACAATTATGGAGATAACTTACTTGATAGCATTCTCCAATTGACAATACATAGGGTCTAGGTCAGTGTCAAACGTTCATATCTCCGTATGTACATTTTTATCTTTGGGACTTTGACAGAATACAAATTATTCAGAATAGTGCATAGTGTAAGGTCCAACAACCTTTGGAAAAACAATCTCGGAGATAATAACCTATGTGTTATTCGTAGTATCCTGATAGACTACAATTTATAGAGAATCAGCATTTTCAGTGAAATTTCAAAATCAAATTTCACGCACACACATGCACTTCTAACCACATTAGTCTAATCAAGTACATTAATATCAATTATCAAATGTCTATCAATAGACAGATTTAGCTAGTTTTGTAGTGTAAAAAATTGTTCATAGTTTCCTCATAGACTACAATGTATAGTGGATCAACTTTTTCGGCGAAACTCCAAAATCAATTGCTTGTACACATGTGCACATGGAACCACCCTCTTCTTATCAGGTACAATTATGTCAAATATTCAAGCTCAACATATGCACAAATATTGCAAGTTTTATATCGGAAAAAGTATTCACATTTTGTCATGGACTCCCATGTATAGTTGATCAATATTTTTGGCGAAATTCTAAAAATAAATTTCTTGTAAACATGTGCACTTGTAAACGCCCATGCTAATCAAGTACATTTATATCAGTTATCAAATTTTTAAAGATGAACAGATATTGCTAGTTTTATATTGGAAAATACGCGTTCATAGTTTTCTCATAGACTACCATTTAAAGAGAATCAACTTTATCGATGAAATCAAAATATCCAAATCTGTATACACACTTGCACTTTTTTACCTATCACACACATATAAAATAGCTTGTTTTATGAGGCAAATGTTAATAGTTTGCCCACTAGACTTCCATGTATTAAGATTTGATATTTTTTGGGCGAAGCACTATATTGGCCACATTTTGCTTTCCTTTTAGGGTGTACTTCAAAATTATAGAAGTGGTACTTGAACACCTTGGGAGTTCCTTAATATTTGAAAAAGTCAGTGAACTGTTTTTGGATTCCCCTTCCAGAGCTGTTTGTCATTGCAGCCTCACATGAATTATCATATACGACTCTTCATCTGGGATTTGACGAACTGTAATCGTTTCATGTCAACACTTTGCAGCTTTAGCATTGCTATGGCCTACTATGGTTTCGTCCTCTACATAACAAATCTTGAGGGAAATGACTATCTTAATGTTGGCGTTGCTGGCGCTGTTGAGGTGCCTGGACATTTCATCATAATGGTTCTGGCAGAAACTAAGCTTGGTCGCAGATACACATATCTTGGGGTTTGTATTCTCACCGGAGCAACTGTCATTGGGAGTTTGGTCACGCCAAACTGTAAGTTCTATTCGTGCTGTCGTGTTTGTGAGAGAGAGAGAGAGAGAGAGAGAGAGAGAGAGAGAGAGAGAGAGAGAGAGAGAGAGAGAGAGAGAGAGGAAGAAAGAGAGAGAGGTAGTTTGCTTTGTTAGGGTTTAGGAAGATCTACGCATATGTCACTGTTTATCGCTAGTACATGTAGACTTTATTAATTTCATGCGAGTTTAATTTAATAGATGATGTTACTAGCAACTCATTCATGGATCAATTACTCTCTGTGATCGATAAAAACTATGACTTACTCATCGTCTGTGCATGATATGGGAACCTTAAGTTTGATTTTACGGGGATTGTCAGGGAAATATAAACCATGTGTAAAATGTAAAAAAAAACTCTCAAATTATTTGTCTTAAGAACGAGATCCTTTTTATTCTTCAACTGGAAATTGTGAACCCCCCTCTAAGCAAAAGTGTATACATCAGCCTGCTTTCGAAATGATGGGGAACTGCATATCAATCAGAGTACCTAATTTCAATACCTCTGAATTTTGTGACGTCATCCGAAGGTTTTTACTGATAATCTATTGTGATAATCTACTGATAATCTATCCAGTGTTGTTGGTCCAGATGTTTTCTTTGTCTTCAATTTCACTGACATTGCCAAAACTATAAAATAATAGCAATGATGTAACCCCTTCAGGTTCATAATGGTCTCAAGTAAACTTTGTGCTCAATAATGTATTCGGCATCGCCATATGCTGTTGTGCAAAGCTTTCAGTCTTCCATTTTGAGCCGGGAGGGGTAGATTATTGCGTAAATATAGTTGAAACACTCAGATTAATATTTCGAGGTGAAATTTCAATTTCATACTTGATGTACACACATGCACTTTTTTAACCATCCTACTCAAGACAAGTAGATTTAAATCGATTGTCAAACATCTTTAAACGCACAGATATTGCTTCTTTTGTTGTTGGAAACAAATTTGTACTCGTATACTAATTAGTTTGCGACATGCTATACCAAGACTTAGACTCCATATTATTTTGGATGAAGATAAACAGCACTAGTCGGCGTCTTTGCATTCATTAGCCGTTACTCCAGACTAACACCGATCCTACAATATGGAGCAAGTGGCTCAATAGTTTTTATACATGTGGAGACTGAAATAGTTAGTAAAATAATTCTGGATCTTTTAAGATATATTTCCTTTTAGATATGCTCGACAGACGTTTTAACTGCAGAAATTTTTGCATCCGCATTATGGTCTGTCTTCTGGTTCTCTCTCTAGGTGGCGCTATATTTTGGGTGCGCTTCGCCCTCAACATGATAGGAAAATCTTCAATCGCCGCTCTCTATTCACTGACGTTCATGTACACTGCTGAGTTAGTTCCTACTTCTGTTAGGTGAGTATTCACAGGCTTTAAGGGCAGAACACGCCTCGGGGACAGACATTCGGGTTTTCAATTTATCAGATTTATTCTGATTCACCACTAGCGGGGGCTCATTTTACAAACATTGGGAAATCGTTGGTAATTTTTCTCTCTGATGCCAAATTTTGCACGATGACCTCTGATTTTTATTCTTGATTTGGTAAGAGAATAGTCCAAGTTTCATTTAGGAAAATTAGAGCGATAGCTTAAATCTTTCACTTTCGAGGTGCATGTTAACTTTTGTTTAATAAAGTGAAAAATAACAATCTAGCGGAGGTATTATTAATCATGTTTGATACTATAGTCGACATGCATCGCGGTTTTGAAATGTTAATATTGATATCTTATCATTTTTGCTGGATATTTTGTATAACACCGGAATGAAAGGGTGAGATTTGAAGTCGTATCTCTTTTGTAAAAATGATCAACAACAATCAGTCAATTTAGCAAAAGTTTAGAATTTATTAAGACATCAAGACATCTCAACATCAATTCAATAAAACTTCAAATCGATACATTGTAGCTGAACAATAAATCACGCGTTCAACTCAGAATGGATTCCACGTAAAGTATGATAAGTATAAGTATATAGGTATAAAAAAGTATAATAAAAACAGAGAGTGAAGAAGGAAAACGATATGGAAAGTAAGGAATAATTACTTGTAGATTTTCCAAAGGAAGACAGAGAGTAAAATAATCCATGCCAAAGGCATGGTATCAAAGACACTATCGAAAAACGGTAGGTGAACATTTATCTCCGGCTTAAGCTTCGTCTAACCATGGCCAAACATTTCTTTATGCACAACAACCTAATAGAATAT
>LD349572.1:0-16428 GCA_001465055.1 Ptychodera flava
GAAAGTTAGTTCGTACCGATAGGAACTTCGTGTTCAACATCAGCTAGACTCCGCGACCGGCCGGTCGGACTGACAACGAGTGTAAAAAAAAAAGCTCCTTTATATAGGCTAGTTTGATGGTGATGACTCACACGGAATTTCCCACCTTCCCACCTTCGGAACGTGTATAAACATGCTCAGCAGGCCCGCTTAGTTCAGAACAATGCACTACTGCGCCAAACCCCTGCTGCGCATGCGTGAGTTCATATATAGGTCAGGGTTATACTTTAGTTACATGGATGGTTAATTTTTCCTTCGCTTCATGTAGATAAATGAATAAAATGGGTGTAAAATTCTTACTTAATCCCAGTTGTCCACGTTTACTTTACTACTCTTGTGCGTGTGTTTTATCAGTTGTGAGGTGATACGCTCTCTAGGCTGCATTGCACACCTTTTAATTTGATTACTTTACGTAACTTCAACGCCGCTTTAAGACCGTACCATAATTTTACGTCGTAACCAGATAAATGAGAGAAGAGAGAGAATGAAAAGTTAGATTTGTTATTTATTTATTTGTTATTTATAGCGCAAAGCTTTTGGCATTGAAAAGTCAATTACCCTCTAGGACACCTGTATACTTTGGTGAATCTATCTATCTATCTATCTATCTATCTATCTATCTATCTATCTATTTATCTATCTATCTATCTATCAATCAAAAACATCCCTAAGTTCCCTTATTAAAAGCCAAACATTTTATGAAACAGTAACTTTACTAGAGTGACTTTCATTAAACATGTAAAATACACTTTTGCGATTTATTGATTGCAGGAATATCAAGCGCTACTTCGCCTTGCTGTGAAAGGAGATCATTCAGAAGTTCTTGGGATTTTGATGGAAAGTAACTCTGTGACAGAAAACCAAGCTAAGGTAACTTGAAAAGATAACATTCTAAATGAACTACGACAAAATCCTGGACATCCTAGTTTTCCTGCAAATACTGTCAAAATGCAGCGTTCGAAGCGATCAAAACCATGCACTCAGTATAAATTTATCTGTCGAATGTACAAATTGGAAATATGAGGTGGTAAAGTTGATGTGTTTACAAGAGATGAACATGAATTGACAACTTCATCAAAGTATCACAAAATTAATTTTCAACAGGACTGTAATCAAGCTTTCTTTATGGCTGCGGAATTGGGATCATGTAAATGTTTATCTGTTATGCTGTCGTCAGCGAAGATCAAGAACAGTGTCCAAAATGAGGTAGATATCTTAAATCGTGTTTGTCTTTAGCTTTTAATCGGTTCGATTTTAGAATACTCTAGCAATATTAAAAATTGAATGTTTGTAAAGTGAAAATATTATTTCAAATACCACGCACTGGAACTTTGCCCAGACATAACTGAATGGTAAATACTTGCTATCGGAATAGTTGACATTGTGATACCGACATCATTGTGATTAGAGCTAAATGATGGATTTCCATTTTCCAGAATGGTGACACGGTGTTACACGTGGCAACAAGACACGGTCAATCTGCAGCGGTCAAACTTCTGTTGCACAAGGGTGTTGATAAAAATGTAATCAATAAGGTGAGCAGTATACAGTCGTCCATGTATCAATCATTTTAACACAATTGACACTAATTTGGGATAATTGGAAGTTTACGTAATGTCGATTTAATCTACAAATGTAAGTTCGTCTGTTTTTCTTTTAAAGTTATACACTTGTTTTTATGAGTAATTTGTAATATTGCAACATCCAGCTATATGGCATCTAACAATTGTGGGAAATTTGAAAAATATGAAGATCCCGGATTATCCCAAGCTAGTTCCAATCGTGTTTATTTTGGATCATCATAACTTAGCCTTATGGAGAACTATATAATGGTGAAGCATTTTGGAGAAAATCAACGGATATTATTTCTTTCTTACCTCAGCATCTCGATGGATATTTAGTGTTATCTGGCCGAAAGCATTATAAAATACATTTTGCTCTTGCAGTTATGTATTTCATAGTCGTAAACAAAGTTAAATTTTCTAATGCCATGTAGATTATAAAGTCTTTCCATTGTATTTCTTTCATTACAGGATAACCAAACTGCGCTGTGTCTAGCACTTGGCTTTCTCCAGGTAAAACACGTAAATACCTAATTTAAGTGCCAAACACGCCGGCATGAAAGAGATTTTTCTAATTACGCTTACTCATAAATGTTAACATAACTTACACAAATTGACGTAACATTTATCCAGAAAACATTAATTAATTAACTAGTTAGCATTTATTTATTTGCTTATTTGTTTATTAATTTATTTATTCCAGGATTCCATAGAAAAGATCAAAATGTTATTTTATCTTCTACAAACTGGTTGTTATATCACCATGAACGCAAAGGTAAATTTGAAAGCTTTGCATTTATATATTTCTGGCAGAGTGATGGTAAATTTGGAAAAAAGAGCCTAATTAAGGGCTATGAGAAAACAGATACACATACTAAGTGGCGTTGGAAATAGTAGTAGTAGTAGTGATAGTAGAGGTAGTAATAAGTGATGTAGTATTTCTGCTCTGATAATAGTGGTTGCTGTTATTGTTGTTGTTGTTGTTGTTGTTGTTGTTGTTGACGATGATGATGATAATGATGATGATGATAATTATGATGATGATAATGATAATGATGATGATGCTGATGATGATGGTGATGGCGATTGGTGTGGAGGATGATTCTGTCACAATTAATATAAGAACTAACATTTTCTTTGTTAAATTGTCTTGTAAGGCAAATTCAATAAAAGTTGCCTTTGTAAATTTGTCTCACATGATTATAACTTATTGGAACTATAGTAGACATTTGTATCATCAGACATTTTTCTACTTTGACAAAATGCCCGTTATACTTTCAGTTTGTAATTGTATTAACATCATAATCAAACACACCAATCTTCATTTACAGAAAGCTCTTCTGAACATGGAGAATACAGCTTATGTCTTGCATACTAACGAGGCTGAGGATGACGTCATCGATGTGGACGATGAAGATGACCTACTCACTCTGCTTGGACAAGTAAAATATGTGTCGATAATGGTGTTCCGCAATGAAGACGTGTTGGTTCGTCTTAGAGAAATTGATAAAAGTCATGAGATAGATACCCTCATTTTGGGTAACATGAGTTTAAAACTTTTGGACTGCAAAGATGAGATGTTTCAAATTTCAAAGAGTTTGTGTTTGATTAATACACAAGATATTCATCCAAGGATGGCTAAAACTTGGTTGAGTGAAAGGGCTAAAGTAATGTCCTTTATCGCCATGAAATTAAGTTTTCCAATTATTATTATGTTCCCAGGTAGTTTGCATGCGATAAATATCAGCCATTGCTTTAGCAAGTCTAAACAAGATAGATACATTAAGATAGAATGTCAAGTTGCGGAATTGTACCTGAATAATAACGGTCTGACAAAATTGCAGGAAGATATTGGCACTGTGCCAAATTTGACATCTCTGATCGCCTCTGATAATAAAATTAAAAAATTACCACTTTCGTTAGCGCGCATTGACAACGTCCTGGTTCGAGATAACCCAATCACAAACGTGCACCACGAAAAGTTCGGAAACCCAAGGGCGCTCAAGGCATACCTGCAGCCTTTCCGAGATTCGAGGGAAATTCCGAATAAAAATGTGAGTGTAGATGTAGTGGGCCCCGAAAATGAAACAAAGGACGCCCTTCGCAAGATATTTAGTGATATGGTTGTCGGCAAGGGAAAGAATTCTGTGCACCTTAATGTCAACCAGACTACCCTGCCAAAACACGGCACAGAATCGGCAGATGTAGATACTGAGAGTCTAGAGGTTAGATCTTTGTTCTTTGCTAGCAATAAGCTGTATGTTGCGACGTTTGATTTGGACAAATTTACGGTTTCACCCAACCCACCTCTTTGGAATACTGTCGATGAACGCGGACGCCTTGTTCGCTGGCTTAACGCTATTCAATCACGTGCACCGAATTCTCGCGTTATCTTAGTCGGTACCTACGATGAAAAGTTAAAGAGAAGATCTGCAATGCAGGATTCGCTAGATCAGGTGAACGACTTGATTCAGACGTGTTATCAAAAACACAGAGAAGCTGTTGATTGGTCAGAATGTCAGTATTGTTGTTTGTGCGACCCTTCTCAAAGCGCGTCAAACATCGGTAACTTTTCCAAGGATATCGCTAAAACACGTCAGGATCAGAGAAAGTCCTCGAACGTTGCGGCAAACAATATTCCAATGTTGCCCCACATCGTCGGTTATTGCGAGATTCCTCGCAAACTATCCTATGAGAAGAGCAAGAAGCACCGTGACTTGGTGAGGTTGAAAAAAATCCTCTCCACTAATGTGCTCAATTTGGTTTCGTTGAGACCAACATTACCCGAAAATTGGAATTCACTCAAAATAACGTTGGGCCGTGAGAAGACGGAACGTCCGATATTGTCGTTTACTGAGTTCTCGCAACTTGCAAAGGACATTGGGATAGAAGATAACGTGTCAGAAGTTCTGGAATACCTAACCGCTGAGGGCGCTGTTATTAAAATGGACAATCCACAGCATGAAGGCAGCAAATCCAGTTCAATTTTCTGTATTTATCCTCCCTATCTGCTCAGTCTGTTCTCGTTGCTTTACAGAGAAGTTGATGAGAAAGGCGTCTTGACGGTCGAACAGCTGCATGACATCAGGCAAAGTGAAAATAGAGATGAGTCTCAATTTAACAGTGCTATAAAATTATTCAGGAAAGCTGAGCTTTGTGTCCCCCGGAAGAGGAAAGCTTCTAACACGAATGGGACGAGTGCAGATGAGGTAGGAAATACGTCGGATCTCATCTTTATCCATAAATTAAGCAGCCGTCAACCAAACTCGTCTCAGTGGCCACGGCGTCTGAAAGCCCGCGAGAAAACGATGAGTTATCTCTATAGTTGCGGTTTTGCCGTGTACAAATTATTCAATGGTATTGTCATGGGTGCCGGTCAGCACCGGGGTACTCTACATATACTCAGAAATAATGTAATTTATGAAGTAAAGCGGTCCTTTCAACCGTGCAGCTTACACACGGACCCGAAACCAAATGAAGTACATTCACTTCGCCATGCTTTCCGAATTAAGGTCATACCCTATATTAGTAGTATCGCAGTCACAGTCAAGGGCCAATATCCTTGCTGTGCTTTGAACGAATTTGATCACATGATCCAAGAGTTGGCAGGGAAGTCAGAATGTCAAGGCCTCGAATTGCACTTCAAACAGGCCTGTCCTACATGCATTTTCACAAGCAATCCAACTCCAGGGTTTCTAAATAATTCAGACACCGCCTACCAGTGTTCCAAAATCTCTGAGCACACTTTCTATTCTTGGAAAGATGTGCTCAAACCAGAGTTTGACGATAGTCATCGCAGCTCCTACATGCCTTCGAAGACCAACGATGTCTTCGAGTATCCGCGTCTTTTCATGATCACGCCCTCGCAGGTTGGTTTTCTTCGAAAACGAGATTGTCGTCTGCATTTCCTGTGTGAGTGTCCGGAGAGCTATCATCTCGTTGATCACCCAGGTTACAAATTACAAAATATCGATGCCTTCGAAAAGAAATTTGTAGAATACCTCGGAAGTGTAAAACAGTTTCTTGAGAGAGTGAGCGTCGATGGTGAAGGTAGTCATGACAACAGCGCAGAGTCAGATCAGTCACAGCGTGCCATCAGTAAACTCTCAGAGGTTGAGAAAACAATAACAGAAGGCATCGGTAGTCTGTCAAGGTCACGTCCAAAGTTGACCAAGTTTGAGTTTACGCATTTATTCCAAAGCAGTGCAGATGTGTGTCGCTTTGCAAATCTACATCGAGTTGTCCAGGGTGATCACCAGATGTACTTGTGCAAAGAACATGCGTCGCTGTTCGAAAAAGTCTGAAAACTTGATCAACACTTTGACGTCATCAATACCTCCGAGGATAGGGACAAGCGAATAAACTGCTTTTCACCGATATGCAGACAAAATGTAAGAGCTCAAGGGTGAAAGTCAAGGCATAGAATGTTTTGATTTAGTTGTAAAGAATTAGCCGAAGCACGATGGAAAGTAGAGAAGTGATACGTATTGTTTCAGATCCAATCGTAATGGCGAAAATGTAAACATTCCTCCATGAAAATGTTTTACCATACTCCTTTCCATTCGCATTTTATCGCGGTGATCATTTTGACGTGCGGAGCAGAATAATCAAATCAGCGATCATACAGTTTTCTGAACGGCGTAATAGACAGCGCCCTCTGCGGTACTTAAGTCTTCCTGCAAGGTCTAATCGGGAGATATACACATAAAACATTTGGTTGTGATCTTGCAACAGAGCATATTTTCAACCAATCCTTGAAATCAACAATTTCAATCAACAATGTTTTCTCGTGAAAAGATCTTAACATTAGTTCATTTAAAGCCAAAGTTTTTATTCAGCAACACTCTAGCCTTCCAGAAGTGATAGTTTGCGTCCAAAGTTATATTTTCTCTTTTTTCCCTTGTTTACCCTTCCTTCTATTTCATCCGATGTTGATTTGCTGTTATTGCTGTAACATTCAATGCTGTTTTTATGAGTTTTCTTATTTAATATATGTAGGATCGATCCCTCTTTATTGTATTTGAAGATGTTTTATCGGTGTATTGTGCAATCACAAAGTTTTAAAATTGTCCCGGAAAGGAATTTTATTAAGATCCGGAGCATTTTATAAGTTTCTTTCCATGTTCAATTTTTAGTTTCACTCCAGAAGCGCTGAATAATGTCAATTAGCTTTTGTTTGTACGATGATAGACAATCATTTTATGAATGTTTTATCGTTTATTTCATAGACAATCGACTTTATAGACTTTTTATAGATTTTGTAGTGATTGTATTCAATTTTTTATAGACAATCGATTTCATTCCTCAATCAGACAATAGATTTCGACTTGAATCTGAACAGTAGTGAGATTTTAAAAGAAAAAAATTGATTTATAAGTTAATTTGCATACCACTCTATATGTGAAAGTCCATTCAAGGCCTTTTTCTTTACTTTATTCAAAGTCTCAGTGTAGTCTTCGCTGTAATTTGCTATAGCTATATTGTACAGACATTGTTGGTTCATTTTGGGTTTCAGAATTAAAGGTTTTAAAAACTGCAATGTAGTGACCTTGTTTTTCATCAATCACTCAGGCCAAGCGAAAAGCTTGAGTTTCAGATAATTTGACTTACCCTCTTTAAAATCCTAGCAACCCGAAGCTTTGTTTCACATTTGAAATAATCTCGCATGATTTTGCAAGATTGTGCTGTTTGTGATTGGTCACTCCCGAATAACAAATATAAAAACGTTGCCGACCAACCTATCCTATTTCCTTGCGCCCTATTAACGTCAACGAGAACAATTTGTTTTTGAATCAGACAGTCACTTAAAGGGGTGCGGAACTGCGCGACGTGCTACATTCTTGTTTATAAACGATGTGTTTCATGCATGATATCTATATGCATCACTTCAACTTAGCTGCAACATATAAAGTTTACGATATTCATCGTTAATAAGCATGTTTCAACTTTCATCAATCGCCAACGTACCCTAGATACAGTATTTACATCGTTCGTAGGAGTCCCTGGCAACCTTTGAGTAGAGTTCCGACGACCACCCCGTTTAAGGTAGTGCAACTTCGAGCGGAGTCAGATATTTGCATTCTCAAACCTTTTCAACTCTTTTCTGAACTACCACTTGTGGGGGTTTATTTTGAAGCCCTTTGAGTAGGGAAAAACTTTCACTGTATAAGCTATTTGAAAATCGAAAATTTTATTTTACGCCATAGAGTTAACACAGGGATGGCGATCATTTGAATTTCGAATAACGGAAAATCTTCGGTAATTTGTTTCTCTAGTACCAAAATTTGAACGGTGAACTCGGATTTTTATAGGCCTAATTGATTTGTAAATGAGTGGTTTGCACAGTTCTCAAGTAAAATTTGAGCGAAAGTTTATGTTTTGTACTTACGAGGCGCATACCACCTTAAAGGGAGAGGGTCGTCGGAACTCTAGTCAAAGGTTGCCAGGGACCGCTACGACCGATGTAAACACTGTATCTAGGTTACGTTGGCGATTTTTTTGAAAGATAAAACATGTTCGTTAACAATCTATGAATATAGTAAAATTTAAATTTAATGTTGCAGCTATGTTGACGTGATGCATCTAGATATCATGCATGAAATTCATTGTTTGTAAACAAGAAAGCTGCACACGCGCAGTTCCGACGTAAACCCCTCCCTTTAAGAAAGATCTGTTGACTCTGAATCGATTGAGTCGGTTGGTGTCTATCATCATAAAACAGTCATATAATTTGTTTCATAACACACCACATGCTCATTCCGTGTCGCGATTCGCCAGAATACGTCACGTGACAAGAAAATAGATACGTCTAGTCCCCATCGGATCGACAAAAGTGACGTCAGAGGGTATTTTTTGAAACGCTATTTCCCTAGGGAAATAGTTCTGGCCAAATTTGGAAAAGTGCCCGGTCACGTGACCGTAGTGTCGTCTGCAGCTTTGCAACAATGGCGGGTGACTAGAACGTGATGTGCGTCCGGGATAGGTGACGACACATTCTCTGAAACAGATTTTCCAACATTTTCCAACATTCCAACAGCGTAGGAACTTGAACAGCTCATCGACGGAAAAGATTAAAGTGCAACTAAGGATGTCGCTAGGTATGCTTAGAATAATTTTTGAAAGATAATGGTACCATGTACGTACAACTGAAACTGCTGTGGAAACATCGCCTACGGCCTCGGGGAATAGCGATGTGTTTCTGGTAACACACGGCCCCTCGGGGTAATAGACGGGCGCTATAGCCCTCATGACCAGGCAATAGGTGTTCATTATTGCAAAACGTAATTTTTGTGTGAACCGAAACCAATCAAGGGTACTTCCCTCAGAAAGGTGTGTAATTTACTCCTGGAGTCTTCAGGACAGAAAAGTCGAATATAAATATGCAATGTTCAATTTGTCTCAGCGCTGTCGGTATATGGTCTGGTTGACGTTAGAGACTGTTTGATGTCAGACTCTTCAACTTTGTTTCGAACATTATAACAGGGCAAGACGGAAAGCAGTCACCCAAGGTCGCAAAATAATCCCACCAGTTCACCACCCAGTATAGCTGCGATAATTGTAGCCTTGGGTGCNGGCTTCTGTCGTGCGGCTAGTGCCTTGCCCATGTCGGTTGGTATAAGTAACGTCAAAGATGTTGTGGTGTTAAAATGGTGTGCCTGAAGGGCGTGCCGAAATTTAAAGATGTTATAAGATGGGGCGCCTAGAGGGGGTGCCAAAAACTTATGAAAAGACTTAAAGTAACTGTCCAGTCATTACGTTTTACTTCATATAATGTTAGCAAGTTTTTTCTCTTATTTTTTCTGTCATCGTTGGCTGGATTTGTTTATTAAAGGCAACCTAGCGAAATCTTTCTTTCCCGAAATCTTCTTAGCCCCCCACCCGAAATCAAATGGCCCGCCCCTAATTGTCTAGCGCACAGAGTTCACATCCGGGCATGGTACACATTATTGATAATATATTAACCGATTCTAAAGGAAGTATTTTAGCCTATGGCTAATGGCCATATGGTTAATGGCCTACGGCTTTTTGCCTTCGGAGTGTGGAGAAGGCAAAAAGAAATTGACGCGTCATCATCGACAGTTTAAATACGTACCATGTGTGTAGCGTAGGCTACAGTGGGACCGTGCGTAAGCCCACCAGTCCGGGGCCACCAGTCCACTGACAACATTTTTTCCTTGTCTGTGACGTCCAGGAATGTGTCCATGCAGCGCTATGTCTGCGATAACCACGATCCTTATCAGTGCAGTTTAAAAAGAGAACTATTTTCATGTAGAAGTCTTCGAAAAATGCAGAATCACAGTAGCTTGTTGTTTGTTTTTTTCCCTTGCTAATAGTGCATCTATTACATGTCACTATGGGCAAAAAGGGCCCTAAATTGTTCAGTACAGCGGGGTACAGCGCCCCCGCCGGACAACGCTTTGGGCTGGCTACTAGTGACGACAGCGAACATTGTATCAATTTCATTTCAATAAAATATCGATCGAAATCTGCTCGCCTGTCGCTCGTATTTTCAGGTTACGCCATGAATTTTTCCATGACAGCCCGTATATATTGACTTATGTACCATAAAATCAACGTATCGGTTGTTTTCTTCCAGTCAAATTGAATCGAAGACAATTTGTTTAGTTTTGGTGATACTTTCATGTCTCAGCATATTTTGGCGCTCTTTGGACAAGTTTGGCGCCATGCTATCCGCGGGTATGCAACACGACATTGTATCAATTCACAAGAAAAGAATATCGATCGATAACGTTCACTACACGTTCACAGTGCAGTGGAGACTCTACACCAGTTCGCTTCCGTTTCGTGTTATTTTTACCAATTTACTGCGATGTTCATGGTTCATATTCACCCAAATTTTGTATAAAAGACAACAACCTGACAGGTATTTGATCTGTACAATTTAGGAGACACTTGCTGATTAATTTGTGTCAATTTCAGACCCTTGTTCTGCACATGTAAACGCCGTCAGATCGCCATATTGTTGACGGCAACAGTATATTTCAGTGATCAGAATAAATAGAGTGGCAATAAAACAAATTTTACAAAGAAATTCAAAAATCTAAAACGATACGATTTTTGCTTATTAGTCAAAGGATCACCGTGCCAATTTTCATTATCATTGGTTCAGAATTAAAAAATTTGAACCGGCGAGAAGTTTGCAATGTGTTCGGTCGATCGGACGCGCATAAACGCCATTGTTTTCTATGGGAATCGAGATTATTCGGCACATCGTTAAATGAAAAATACATCTGAAAAAACCCGCCGGTTTAAATTTTTCATTTCGCTGTTATTTCTCACAATATTTGAGATTAAGCATCTCATGAAGGTTAACTCAAACTCTATGGTTTTAGTTTTTTAAATTTCCCTCTTATTTTTATGAAATGACGAGTTTACGATCGTTTGTGCTGTTGGCCGTGTTTTCGCCTATTTTTGCATAGAGTATTTTCGCTTCGGTATTTTAAGAATAAATTCATGAAATTATTGCCGAAATATCATAATGGACAGAGGAACATATGAAGAAATGGAATCTGAATCTCTTTCCTGAATATTTAGCTGTGCGGCTAGGAAAGTCGGCGAAGTTTTCAACATTACGCGGAAGCTTGATTTGGCTCTCTTTACGCTCATTCAGCGTATGTGCGGCAAAAAATTGTCACACTTTGAGTGAACAATATAGAGGCCATTTTGCCCACGGTGTGTATTATATTTACGGTAATTTCGCATCGCAGCGTGTAAAAGCGCCACCAACCAACGAATGTTGGCCATGACATAGGGATTCCACGATGCTGAAGTTAAACTCAGTTTCGGTTTCGAATTTGGTTTCGGATTCGAGTGACAGTCGATTTTGTTATACTGTGGAATACTTTATTTTCAGTATTTTTACTTGGAATATATGTTCGTTACTTTCGCTGGACCTTTTTCAGCTGAAATAAAATCCAATCGGACTAGACGAAGTGAAAATAAGATCACAGTGAAAAAATGAAAATCTGTTTTCAGCTAACATAAATTCATGTGAAAATAAAATAGTCCACAGTACTTTCGCATCCAAAGATAAATACTTGTCGTCAAGAACAAGTTTTTAATGGATTTTCTGTCGGCATATGTAGTATATATTTCACAGCATAAATTGTGTGCACATATTCACAATTAAAATGGTTAAAAAATAGACATTACAGAAAACTTCAATACATTTTAATTCGAAATTGAAAGGAAGTGTCGAGCAAGGAAAACATTTACAAAAACATTTATACTTTAATTTGTTTATATGTCACAATGTGTGTCACATGGTGTGATGCTTATGAGTTGTATTAATTTGTGGTTTTGATTGGTGTTGTTCTACATAGATTTCATTTTGAATGTATTATACAACTCCAAGACTAAACTATCAGTTAATATCTTTTGTAATAAAGATTGAACGCTTTTCTTTGTATTGTGCGTACTACTGTTAGCTTGAATAGTCCAAACTACATAATGCCCATAATTGCTCATAAGTTGTAAATTTTGACTAATTTTTAAGCAGTTTTGTCTGGTGTAATACTGCCTAAAGTGTTTTGTTTTTTATATTGTATAAATTATGATTATGTGCGAAACATTTATGTCATGAAATACATGCTACATGTGCAGTAAGGTGATCTCGTTAAAATATATCCTTGTGTATATCAGTAGTTATCATATCCTTCGAAAAAATAATAACATAAGCTGGAAATATGAAACTATTCTCAATTATTCGAATCCGAAACCGAATCCGAAACCGAGTCTAATTTCAGCATCGTGGGGATTCCCCAAAGTCATATGACTAACAGTGCTCAGTTATAGTATATTGTTGTGACGGTTATGCACAATGCTGTTTATTTCCAGGTCTGTGCAACATATTTTATGCTATCCTTCTTCAGTGTAACAGATACAAGTAATTCACACTTTGAAATTAGAGTGCCATGACAATGGACATCAGATTCGGCACAGTGTTGGAATATTGAAGTGCAGGTAGCCATCTGACTTGGTCTGGATCACCTCAGTAAACAATCAGGTTGGTCGCCATGTTGTTCGTTTGAAACTAGCTTCGTCTGCGGGATTAGATATAGCTCATGTGTTCCCCGATGTTGTTAGCGGGCATCCCATACAGTAGACATAATGTGTGATTTTTTTTGATCGGACTTTCGATGCAACGTTGATGAGATGTCAGTTTTCTGAATATGGCCTGTCGACAGACAAGTTCCTACGACAACACAATCGGTGCTCTACAGTTCAGCGTCTTCCCATCCAGCTATGGGTTAGCTGATCAGCTGTCTTTGCTGTTGGACGTCAAACATCCGCTTGGACGAGACTATCGCAGATTTCTCGAAGAACTTGGTCTCAAACCAGTAGACATCAATTTCCTCGCTGAACGATATCATCGCCCAACGCATGAAGCACTTGTTACAACATTAAATCTCACGTCGCTGAAAGAAATCGTCGATGTTTTGGAAAGCATTGAGCGAAATGACTGTATTAGAGTCATCCGCAAAGCCATACTGGACCAGATTAAGCGGAAACAAAAAGAAAACCCCCTGGATAAAGTCATTACTAGGAAGGAGTTCAGTAAGTATGGCTTTTTTTTTAAATAACCGTATCTTAGCATAGAGAGCGTTATTTTCAAACCAGTTGAAGTATCGTCCTGTGGGCGTGGCCGCGTGTTGCAATTTTAAATTCGTGCCCCACAGTTTCGAAAATATTTCTACAGTAGGCTAGAAGTTAACATTCCCACTTGATTGCGTTCATTTTGTCTTGGCTCCTTTATTTAATAAAGCCATGTTATTAGTATTCGCTGTCACACAATCAGTCACCTACTAAGATGTATTTCCGTCATTCTTGCATGTCATTTTAAACGCTTAATCTAAAACTGCGGAAAACTGAGGAAAAAATCTATTTTTGCATATTAATGAGAAAACAATGGCGTCTGTCGTTAACAGCCCTATTGTTCGGTATGTGTGCGGGAGTGTGTAAGGGCTTCGGAAAATTTATTGCACGCTGTGTCCTCGAACGGGAATATGAATTTGGTGGCGATACGGAGGAAGACTTTGGAAAACATTGATAGGTACATACAGTTCCATTAGCTCGAGCTTCGGTATATTTTTCTGTATTTTTGTTCTGATTTTAAAATTCTTTTATAGTAACAAAACTTTCTTCGTAAATTTTTATTTTGGTAACACTTTAAATTTGCAGTTTATTGTTGACCGCTGAATTTTTGTCCAGACTACTATATATTTATTAACATACTGTACTATTGTAGAATACATTGTGTTGCGGTGAAAAAAATTGACAGTGGAAAATGATGTCAATGGCAAAGAGGATTCATCAATGGGTGGTGTTCATTAATGCACAGAGTATGATCATAGTGGGTAGCATAAACATCCGCCCTGGGGGTTGCTATACTATAGTCCAATGTATTGAAATTAAGTAAACAATAGCAACAAGAAACCTGGTCTAAGACGAAAATACCCCAACCCCACAACACCCACGAGGACAGACATTTATGCCATCCTCTATGGTACATGTGTCATCAACTTTTCCTCCATTTTGCCCCTTTCAAGCAAAGTACTTTGTGTATCCTGATGTCATTCCTTCAATTTCTTTTTAATTCTGTAGACGCTGATATCCAAACCATACTGTCTTGGGACAGTACAAAGTTACTCAGATCTCAGG
This sequence comes from Ptychodera flava, assembly GCA_001465055.1. Lineage (NCBI taxonomy): Eukaryota > Metazoa > Hemichordata > Enteropneusta > Ptychoderidae > Ptychodera > Ptychodera flava. Next base: position 14,283 of record LD349572.1, read on the forward strand.
TGCCAAGGCGAGTCTCTGCCATCGGTGAGTAAAACCTCATCATCTCATGGCATGCAATTATACAAGTTTGGTACCAGAGAAACAAATTATGCAATATCTTTCCCAATATTTGATCCAAGCAAAAATTTAGTCACAATCCTCTTCAGACTGCTTGACTTTTTACTCTTTACAAAGTACCTTCATACATGTTTGTCAATTGTTAAGGGTTAAAAGGTTAAGAGTTATAATGCCAAATTTTTTGTACTTAGTCCAAAGTAGTTTGAAGACCTACCTTTTTACTATTATAATTTAACTTGTAATTGTGGTTTTTCGTGATTTTTCTGTCTTTTTGTATCTTTTTAAATTATTGTGTACAGCACACTGAGACCTTTGTGGAGTGTGTTTTTTAAGAATTAAATATGATTATTATGATTATTATTAGATGCTGTTTTTGTGTTTTTTTAACAATTAGGAAGACAATCAGAGATATCTAGTTTGAGGATTATCTGTCTGCATCTGCATTTCATCCGGGAAGAATTTCGGCAATTCTTGATAGTGCATATCATCCGTAAACCTACAGATCTCAGCATCAAGTCAATGTTGCTGGCCCTGACCACAACACTGGCAAGACTGATTCTCTTGTTTCTGTTTGCCAATGATTTGATCCTGTCAATCAATGTTGTGCTTCCGCTGTGGAGTTCTGTGCATGAACTGTCGATCATAGAACACCTGACGGTTTTGATGCTTGTGCTCAGTGACTTGGTGCTGGCGCCGATGATTTGTGCCTTGCGAGATATCGTCACGGAAAAACATGTACGCCAGTTGATCCTCGAAAAAATTCAGAAGGAAAAGAAGAAACAGAACAAGAAAGCGAATAAAGGGCAACAGCATGGATCAGAGACCATCATTCAAGTGAGTAATGAATCCAATGATTGAAATACCGGTAGCTCCAGTTGTCCTGAAGATCAAATACACAATGGTAAAACATAACCATGTGCACCAACAGGCATAGAAGTACATTATACTCATGGGTCTGTTTACACATGATCTCTTATGTGTATAGAAACTGCAGAACAATGCATGTCCGTTTTATTCTTGAGTAGAACCATTTTCCATGCAGAGAAGTTTAATTCTCCCTGCACTGCAGTCTTAATCATCCCTGCATGGTAGTCTAATTTATTGCTGTACAGCAGTCGTATTGTTAATGCATAGTAGTCTATTAGTCTAATTATCCGTCTTTGTAGTGACTTACAATAGTCAACATTTGAATGTAATTGTCCATTCACTGTAGTAGTAGTAGTAGTAGTAATTAATATAAGTATTATATAGAAATAATAACACGAATAATAATAGGTTCAATTTCCGTGAAAATTTTACCATATGGGTCGAAAAGACCAAATATGATATCGATTTCACTGCCCCATGTTTCCATGGTAACCATTTTAGGGGTTGAAAATTTCAGTTTTTCTAATATCCCATGAAAAGTTACTTTGATTGATATGAAAATTACCTAGTGGGGGATTTCGGGTCAGAGAACACAAAAACCAGACTTATCTTAATGTTTTGAGTTGCCATGGTAACTATTTTGGCATTGAAAGTGTTACTTTTCCCTATTTCCTATTAAAGAACTATTGATTGATATAAAAAAAATTGATGAGGGTTTTTCTTGTTAGCACACCAAAAAAAATCACACTCATTTTAATGTGAGATGTTTTCATGGTAACCATTCAGGAGTAAAAATTACCAGTTTTTCAAAGATTCCACCTAAAATCCAGTAACCAACAGAATATGTTGTATCAAAGGGATATTTTGGGTGAGAAAGACCAAATATCCAGTTTAAAAATCCAGTAATCAACAGAAATATTATACCAAAGGGTTATTTTGGGTTAGAAAGACAAAACATGATATCCATTTTACTGCCCTGTGTTTCCATAGTAACCTATTTGCGTTTTAAAATTTCAAAGTTTTTCCAAATTCCATTAAAAGTAATCACAGTTACTACGCAAATGCTCTCCTAAGTGTATTTATCACAGTATGAACTCCATGTTCATTTTTGCTTTATGTTGCCATGGTAACCATTTAGGTAACCACAGATTTTGTATTTAAAACCATGCATATTTTAGATCAGGGGTATCTTTTTTCGTTAACCAGACAAGAAAAGGCTATT
>LD349572.1:30262-43383 GCA_001465055.1 Ptychodera flava
GAATTTCAAGTATTTTGGGGTAATTTGTTTCGCTACTTCGATTACAGAATGGTCGAAAGTTATTATTCAGGGAAGTTTGAGTAAAAGTTTTCGAGGCGCATACTACCTTAATGCTACCTAATGTAGAAAGTCGTTACAAGGCTTAAAATTGAACGTCAGCTGTCATACGAATTTGTGTACCATGACCATCAGTCTTGCAACTAATTTGCATATCTCGGAGACGGAATATAATTCAAGTATCTGAATATTGTTTTTTGGCGAAAATAAGGTCATACGAATACGAACTTGTTACCTCCCAATGTGCAAAGTAAGTGACTACATTCCTTTATGAAAACTGAAAAATGGTGTCCTGTCATAAAGCAAGAGAAAGGAATATTTGAGGCCATACTTGTTGAACAGACAATAGTTTAAACTGTATTTTATTTTCGATAAGTGGTGATTTCCACAATAATTTACGACGGAAAATGTCGATATTTTCAAATTGAGACAAGCAAAGATTGTCTTCAAGACATTTTGCAGCAAAACAGAAAAGCATCCCTTTCACGCTTTCGTATTACGGTCTTTTCTTTTCCTTCGGTCCTCCCCTCAGGACCGTAGAAAAAAACAAAACAAAACAAAAACAAAACCGCAATACGATAGCGTAAATGACCGCTACATCAAATTTTAATAAGATTGCTGATTGAGCAAAGGTCAAAAGTAACAAGGTTGAAGTTATCTGTAGTCCCATTCTTCGTTGCTAGATTTGAGAAAGAATCCCTCCGGGGGAGGTAAATAAAAACCTCGATTCAAATATAAGGGCCTAGGAAGGGGTTTTGATGAATTGCACTTTTACAGTTACGCTGATCTAATGAATATTTATAAAGAGAAAATTAACTTTTGGAGGTGATATCTGATACATGCGTCATATTACTTTGTTTTTCTATCTACGACGGTTATGGTCATAGCTGTATCAAACTAACTTCCTTGACGCTTGTATCAAGGCATTTTCGTATATTACAACGTGTACAGTGTTTTCGTAGTACCTTAATTGACATCACATGCTAACAGTATACCTGGAATTCGGGGTGACGTCACATATTAGTTTGACGAACACCTTAGATCGTTTTGCCTGCTGTCCGTCTACATATATGGTGCCTATGATTTTAAAGGGGAAAGATGTGACATGATTCATATCAGTTTGCCAGGAATTTTTATGGAGATTTTACCAACAAAGGTGGATGTAAGTATGACACTTTGTATCGAATATTGTTATCATGATTATGACATTTATGGCGGTGTTTATCAGGAGTATGGCGGCCATATTGGAAAATCAGTCGATTTTCTACGGTCAATTCTAACGGCGTCATTAGGTAACATTGACGACATACAGCGCTCTCCCGCTCCCAAAGCTTTGTTTTCACAGTTCAGGAGCGATAATATAAAATGTATTCTATTTGAAGACACTTTTTCTGGTGGCCTTGAGCACTGCTATGGGATGTATATGATTTCAAAGACTGTTCATAACGGGGCGACTTTATTCATGCCACGCACACTGAACGGTTGAGACAACGATTATCGTGTATGTATAACTAAGTTGAGAGTGAAATGTCGAAAAATTTTGCCGAAAAGAGGAATACGGTATTTATACTCTTATGCTGTATTTAATCCATCAATATACTTGACCTATCACATAAATCAATGTGGAACCCATTCTTGGTTAAAAATCACTATTATGCTGGAGACATACCTTTCTTGATCGTCGAAGTAATACTTTGGTATGAGCTCTCATGTTTGCTAACAACATTTCATATGAAACCAATTTTAAATAGCAAATTGAGGCCGAAATCCTCACTAATGTTTATGTCTCCCATAAAACGCTAAAAATAGTGATGACATCCCCTTGTTGTTAGGAAACGCGCCTGTCAAGAGGTGACCTTAGATCACGTTTTGCCCTTTAACGCGTACCTGTCTGTAAATGACAATAATAAAACTCTAGATAGTTGCAAAGAATTTGTCTACCTAGGATCTCGCCTCCGTCTTTTGGACTTTGCCCATACTCCGTACATGGGCCCATTCGCTCGTATATGGGCGAACGCCAAAAGACAGAGGGGAAGAAACTGTTTTTCATCTAATCATGTCTGAAATACAAGCAATTGCGAAAGACTGTACTAAAGTGGGGCCGAGGTTGTTCATAATCAAACAGTACCAATGTTTCAAAGTGAGCAAAATTTACACAGTAACACAAAATACTCTGACGTTCAACAGATACTGAGCAGTTAATGTTTAATACAGAACAGTTACTGTTAACATTAATTTGAATTCTATGACTAGGTTCTAAGTACACTGCCCGTGTTCAGTGGCATTAAAGGCACATGAGCTGTAACTTTTGACATTATTTTCATGATTTTATATAAAACTTAGATCATAGAAATGTTCTTACTCAGAGATGTTTACTCAAGTATAATTATCCACTGAGTGGGACTGCGTGGGGAGACTTCAGTAAGACAAATGATAAACGGGTGCCGCACAGGAATACGGCCGCCTCCACGCAACTACATGATAAACAGCGTAAATGGTGCATGTACACATTTGAATCTTTACAAATACAACATGGTGCAACTCACTGAAAGGACGGGAAAGAAATTCACTCCACTTTGACAAAAAAATTCTCCGTTTTCCACATAATATGGTAAGATGTTGGAAATGGTGGGAAATTTAAAATGAATAAAAATCTGTTCAGTTTCTTGCCTATTCTGCCACAAGCAAATGTTGTTGGGGCATAGTTAATGACTATGTCGTAATGAATATCTGAGGAACTTGGAGGTACCTTAAGGTTGGACAAATTTCGCAGAGTTGCAGCTCCTTGGCCTTTAATGTACGTGACGTTAGCGTCCGTAATTGTTCTATATGACTGGATACAGCCTTATGTAGGAACGTACCTGACATGTCTTGGATATGGAACATTTGCGTTTTTGTCTATCCTCAAACTACAGATCTGTCAGGTCTGACAATGTTCAAAACTGTAAAATCCTACCAACTCCAAGATTCTAAAGTTAAACATTATTTGATACAGTTCCGCCAGTGTAGAATCAATATCAATATCAGACCACATGGATTGATAGGGAGAGAAATTACATGATGCAATCATATACTGACGCACCTGCAACAGGCCTGTAAATACAGTACTGAAATATCAGAAATTATTGACGATATTATAAGTCCGCTGACAACGCAGGTGTATTATACATACCCTGTCACAGAGACTGTGTACAGGCATGTCCTGTATGTAACAAGCTTATGGAGTTCTGCTGTCTGTTCACGCCTTATGGTTAAGTTTTGTTTTACCGAATGTAATGATCGCGTCAAGTAACACCTTTTAAGATTTCCTGCCGCGTGGATGAAAATTCTCTGTGTGGATTGACTTGCCACTTTCCTCCGCATAACTTAGAGGATTTGTCAATCATCCTCGTGTTTATGAATTCGTTTAAGATAAATGGCTGAATCACAGTTGGATCCACTACTAGTGTTATACATGACGTTGAGCGAACAGTTAAGCTCTGACGAAGAACAGAAAATAAGGAGCCTTCTAAGCCCTAAACCAATTCCAAAGCGTACACTTGAAAATTTGAAAACACTTCCAGAAGTCTTCAACTGTTTGCAAGAGTCTGGCCATATCTCGGAAACAAATCTTGAACTTTTGAAAGAGCTTTTAGAGAAAATCCGTCGAAATCCTCTGAACAGTTTGGTGGAAGAGTGCGAAGAGAAGCTACGCGAATGTGAGTAATTAACCATATTTGCGGTTTATACATTAGTTAGTGACAAAGTACACATGTTTAGGCGAGAAAATGTAAATGTATTTGCTTGAAAGTCGGTAACAGTATCATTTCGGTAAAAAATGCAGTGAAGTAGATATTCAACAAAGTGTGCTAACAACTTTGATAGAGAATTAATGCATAAATATGGTTTACAAAGAAAGGTTTGCTTTATTTTTATTACTTGATACTTCCTGTCTTTGTTCTTTCTTCCTCCATTAATGCATCTATTAAACTGTTTATTTATCAAGCTCTTAAACAAGCTGAAGGCGGACCCGGTTATAGCCGACAGAAAGATCCCACTCATCATTACCCACCACCCGATCCACTCAAGGTACTGACAGTAATCCATTTGAAAGATATTATCAAGTACATACAGATAGTAAACCTTCTCAAAGAGATGAAAGAAGCGGCTACGTTATACTAAAATTAATTACTGTGCGTCAATTTGCTTTTATGAAAACAATTAAATATTAAGTTAAGAACTACTAGGAATATCTTCCTCTAACCATCGTGTACACTCAATTCTTGTGTTCAAAGATTAATCCACGTAGTTTACATCATTTAAAGTTTATATCAGCAACGTAACCGCCGTCATATGACAAGTTAATGTAAATCAAAATGGACTTGTACATTACTTTTATTTGCTTTCGCAAAATGCATGAATAATTCTTAATGTCAGGACTTCTATTTTACCACCCATTTTGCAACCATATTATCTTTTAGAATAAAAACAACCGACATGAAGATGATGAAGTTCGTGAAGTTGGTACATATGAGACACCAGACCATGGCGCAGGACACGCTGAGGACCCGTCGGACGGCCTTGGCAGCCTTGAGAGTATTAATACCGGACTGAGGGGTCTTTCATCCATGACTAGCAGGCCAAAGAATTCCCGAGATTTAGCTGGCAGTCAGCTCTTAGTATGAATGACTTACTCGTAATCCATTGAATTACATGTTTGTAATTATCACTGACCAACTTTTCTTTCGCGACAGCCATATAATACGGATGCGACTGACATAACGGGGAAAATGAATTAAAATTGCTTCTGTGGCACTTTCTGAATTGTAATATCTACAATACTTATACTCAATATGTACATATCGACGTGTATAAGTATATGGCTCGTAAATGTTTCAATACAATGCCTTGTCTCCGCAGAATTACCGAGATACTTTTCTGTCTGCTACTGCGAAGGGCGAAGTACATTCTCTCGATCCTCTTCTTCAGACAGGCTTAGATATCAACTGCTGTGATGAGGTAATTATGGCTTGAGCGAATGTCATTCTGTGAAAGACTTTGAACATACTCAAAATTATTAATCCTAATCATTCTCATTCAAATATTATGTCTTTTCGAAAGGAACCGCCAACACGTACATTAAGTTGTAAATGCCATGACGTGTGCGTAGTTCTCCAGTATCCGTAATTAAAGGTATACTGCCACCTGTTGCAATGTTTCCACAATTACCATGGAAAGAGAAAATCTAAGCAATCACAGATTTTAAGCGGGTGGCGCTTTTTTAGAAACAGCGCCCTCACATGACATTTTGAATACCAAGAAACGCCCCTTTGACTATATTTGGGCATATTTAGATTACAGGTGACTGTATACCTTTACGTAGACTATCGTAGTAGCAGTAACAGTATTGTGTATTTATTTTCTATGTGTATATCACCGTGATGATTCAAAGGACGGCAACACAGCGTTGATGCTCGCTGCAAATCATGGTCATATTAAATGTGTGAACTTCTTACTGGAACACAACGCGGAAGTTGAGCGTAGAAACAAGGTAGGGCCGTCTTGATAGATGTCAGGTCATAATTGCTAACAAAAAAATTGTACAGAACATTTCTGTGGTTTGTTACATCAGATATCTGTAAATTATATTTATCCGTTTCTCAGAATCCTTCAAAACTAAATGGGATATACGGTGGTTTCAATTGGGTTCGAACATCACAACGTACGGTACCTATAGTCATCTAGCGGAGAAGCCACATACAAAACCGCTCGGCCACATCTCCACTCTAAAAAGATTGGTTCAATAACCGAGCTTACAGTTGTTACAAGTTTTCTAACTGCGACCCCTCCACACGTTGTACACTTCATGAAGCACTCACGCTCGCACATCGCAAAAAAAAATTAAGCAATGAATATATCGCTTAAACTGGGCGAAAGACAGATAGCCTCGGAGACAACTCTGTCCACCAGCAGAGCTATCAACCCAGAGTATAGAAGGATGTTTGATTACATGGTTCGATGGATTGGAGAGAGAGAGAGAGAGAGAGAGAGAGAGAGAGAGAGAGAGAGAGAGAGATTCTCTTTTACTCATTGTTTCTTTAATCAACAGACGGATGAAACGTGCCTCCACCTGGCGATTAGGTCTGGTCATGCTGAAATCGCTACAACGTTTTTGAACTTGAAGGGTCAGAAAATCATGAGAGATAATGTAAGTACATTTTAAGGTCTAGGTAAAAATATGGTTTTGTTACGGTTACCCGACCTGTCCTAATTTTACCCACCCATCCTAAACATTTACAGCCACACGTAAAGGCAGAAAATACAAAAAAATCACTAGACAGTAAAAAAAGTGAAAAATACACAGCCGCAAGAACTTCAGTGATATTTACTTATTGTTGCTCATAACAAATTCATGATGGTAACTGGCGATTTTCCATCTATTTCCATAAGCAAATACTACCATAACGACGAGAAAACTGTGGCCGGTTTCTGGGTGCTATTAATATACAAGAGGACTTTGAGTTTAAACTAGGGTAGGGAATTATAAACAACCTTGTCGAAAACTCTCTAAAAGTGAGGAAGGGGCTTGAGCAGGGGTTATTAATATCCATACGAATTCTGTGTTGATGAGAACAAATGCCGTGTGCTCATTCTTGATTACATGAAGTTGACCAAGTTAACATGAATGAATCAGAATTTCCTCTGTCATAAAGTTGGATTGTATTCAATGATCCGCAGTTCAGTTTGATGTTGAAGAATTTTGATGAGTCAGTACAGTTTCGATGGTATTGGATGATTCAAACATACTCTAGTCTTTGTGTTGTGTTGTGTTGTGTTGTGTTGTGTTGTGTTGTGTTGTGTTGTGTTGTGTTGTGTTGTGTTGTGTTGTGTTGCGTTGCGTTGCGTTGGGTTGTGTAGTTATAGAACAACACTATCCAAAATGAAGTCGTGGGATGAAGGAACTTCTAACCGCTGCAATGTTTTGAACAGCTGCAAGACTTTAAAATTGATAAAAAATGACAAAACAAACATTTCGACTTATCCATCCTATTTATGATATTCATGAACATAACAGAACCACGCAATAATTTTTGCTTGATCTAATTAAATTTAGTCACGCGTTTCTTGCACACTGAATTTCTTGGACTTGACGTATTGCCTGATGTTCCCATAATATCTTAATTAAATTTGTAGGTTAGAATACCTTAGTTTATCGACCAAAACGTATAGAATGTAATCAGATTTTGTGAATGTAGACTGTGGCTACAATGATCTGACTTTTAACGTGTAAAATACCAATTTGTTTTAACTGTTTGTTGACAGGAATTCCAAGCACTCCTCATCCTGGCTGTGGAAGGAGATCATTCCGAAGGCTTTGATATTTTGCTGAACATTGACACTGGAACAGACAATCAAGTAATAAAGGTAACTTGGAAAAAAGTGAATCCAAAATTATTAGTAGAAAAGTTAGTAGTAGAAACTTTAGTGTTAGAAAGATTGATTGACACGATCTAATACATTCAATTATCTCTTATCTATTGAACTTACCATCGCAAGATTTATTATGTGAAATTAAAATATTTTCTAGAATAAAGCATGACTTGTTAAGTATATCTCAATTATAACTGATTATTTCGTCAAAATATACCATTATCTTTTACAGGATTATGATCAAGCTTTCTTTATGGCAGCGAAATTGGGATCGCTTCAATGTTTATCTGCAATGCTGGAATCAGAAAGGGTCAACAGCAATGCTCAGAATGAGGTACTGAGTTAAATTGTGTTCTCTATCAGTTTTTAAACCGCCGTTTCTGTCTTATCGAAGGCAAAATATTCAACGTGTAAATACAGGGTGACCTGTTTACATTTGGGTTCTAGTTTGCACAAGAATTCACTTATTGACAATATACCTATGCAGTCTTCAAATGTACAGACTGAATACTGCGTATGTCAATATGCTTTGAGAGTAGAACAAGAAACTGTAGTGGACTTTAAGAACAAAATCACGAAATAATCAAAAGATACATCCACCGACCTAGTCCATCGTTTTTTAGTCGTACAATTCGATTATTGAAAGATGTCCTTGCAATATCAGAATATCACTGCTGTAAATAAAATCTACAGAGAGAAATAAAGTGAAGGGAGTTGAAGGATGAGCAACCTAGGTTGTATGTTCTGATTTTCAGGAAAATTAAAATAGGATGCAACAATATTTAACAGCCTTATTTTGACATCCGTATTGTGAGAGATAAGAATGGATTCTCATTTTCCAGAATGGTGACACGGTGTTACACATCGCCACAAGACACGGTCAGTCCGCAGCGGTCAAACTTTTGTTGGGCAGTGACGTCGACAGAAATTCTTTTACGGAGGTATGTACTGAACACTCTTTGGTGCATGAACCGGTGAGTTTTATGACCAATACTAAGCTTCGTAGACAATGTTCGACATCAAATCAACTGCAGCTATATAAGAAATATATCATGTGCTGCGGAACACAAATTTAGCATTTTCGTTATTTTCATATTGACAGATTTCTGTTTCAAGAAACATGGTTAGACCACTGAACAGAGAACAAACTGATATTATTTATTCTATTCGCGGTAATTCTTGTAACTCAGAGCTATTTTGTATTCGGTAGAATATTTCGACTGAATCACTCAGCCTTCATCAGCTGTTGTGTCATTGTGAATAGTACGATGACGTAACCGGTCTGCTGACCGCAGGAGGGCATTGTAAACTGCTGGAATTTCCATCCCTTCATCCCTATTGAGGGCAGGCCGTTGTGCTTTGCTTTCAATAGCCTCTTTCACTCTGCGTTTGATGCAATGATCTTCGCATGAGATGATCTTGACATTGTCAGGATTGATTGAATGTCCTGTCTTCTTGCAGTGTTCATAAATTGCAGAGGTTTCTCGACTCTGATGTTCCGCGAGTCTCGTTCCTAGTTGTCTAGCAGTTTCCCCGATATAATCCTGGTTACAGACTTCACACTTTGAAATCAAAGCACAACGGCCTGCCCTCAATAGGGATGAAGGGATGGAAATTCCAGCAGTTTACAATGCCCTCCTGCGGTCAGCAGACCGGTTACGTCATCGTACTATTCACAATGACACAACAGCTGATGAAGGCTGAGTGATTCAGTCGAAATATTCTACCGAATACAAAATAGCTCTGAGTTACAAGAATTACCGCGAATAGAATATGATTCCAGAGCAAGGAAACAATATTTTTAGTTGTGATATTATTTAGTTTTTCCCACTACAAAGTGAAGGGTGCTTGACATCAAATAATTAGCCCTTTGTTTTCTTCTTTACGATTTATATTTCTCAAAACAGTTGACATTTCGCTTGCGCCATGAAGTTTAAAGTCGTCCCTTGTGTTTCTTTTATTTCAGGACAACAAAACTGCTTTGTGTCTGGCACTCAGCCTTCACCAGGTAATGCGTAATTCATTGATCATACGAATGGCAAGCACTTTAATGAATAGACCTTCCTAATTCACTTGATTGTTTCAATAAATGAATATAGTACAGTACATTTGTAACAGCAATAAATAATTGCTGTGTTGTTTACAGCGCAGCAAAATGTTGCGATGACGTAAACATTATGGAGAGTAAAATGTACCGTCATGAATATTACATACCTTACATCACTAAGTCGACTCAATTTAGAAATCAGTACATTTTTCTATTTCATTCCAGAGTTGTGATCCTTCAAGCTCTAACGAGAATCTCAAAATTATTTGTTATCTTTTAACAATCTGGTTGCTATGTTACGTCCAACGCAAAGGTAAATATGAAAGACTGACGTTAGTATTTCACTATTATAGTAAATGATATTTGGAAACCTGTAAGGATACAAATTAGTTCCGATGGTTTAATTCGGGATATCATTTAGTTCCGCCTTGGGGAAAGATATCAAGGCTTTCAAAATTTAACAATTCTGTTCCGATGTACTCTTGTTGGCGGTCATTTTAAAGCTCTTTGTGTGAGAAAAGTTTTACCAATCATAGTTTTACGAATTTTTTTTTCGCCATAGAGTTAACACAGGGATTGCGGACATTTTGAATTTCAATTTGAAATATCGGGAAGTCTTAGGTAATTTGTCGCTCTAGTACCAAATTTTGAATGGTAAACCCTGATTTTTATTCTTGATCTGGTGAGAGAACGGTCAAAAATTTCATTATAGAGGAATGTTTGAGCGAAGGTTAGGCGCATACTACCGAAATAGTGGTAGTCAGTAGCATTTGCACTTGGAGCACCAGAGGTTTCGAAGGTGACTGTTATGAGTTCAAAAACCATGGCAACTAAGTTCCGCCATGACGACGATAATGATGATCATGATCATGATCGTGATGACGACGACGAAACCAGGAGCTAGTCTTACTATAGTTTCTCCCTTTGGTAACTAGTGTATGTCAGATTTTTATTTATACTTTCTTATCATAAAATAAACGTTTCAGTGAAGGTAAAAATACCCCTAAAACCAAAACAAAAATCAAAAAAACAAAAAGCTAATGACTAGACGGAATGCTTCAAAAAAAGAAACGTCTTTTTTAAATAAACTTCGACTAATTTCGATACGTTTCGCATCAAAATTCATTTTTGCTGTACTTGTTAGGACAATCTTGTTACGACAGCCTTTAAGAACAGTAAAGAGCAAATTAATGGTAAAAAGGTCGCCATCTTTACATCTGATTTTGATCAGATTGTTTCCTGCTCTCAGAATATACCCATATACTAGTAATTAAATATACCCATTGTTTTGTGACAGGCTGCTCTGCTGAGCATGAAGAAGATAGCTGTTCTTCTGTACGCAATCGAGGGTAAAGATTACGTCATAAATTTGGGCGACGAAGACTACCTCGACCGACTTGCTTCACTGGGGAATCCCATGAATGTGTCAGTCATGGTGTTCGGTAGATAAGACGTTTTGTTTCGTCTTAAAGAAGTTGCTAAGACTCACGTGATAGAAAGCCTCATTCTAGGTAACATGAGTTTCAGACGGCGGGACGTCAAAAAAGAGATGTTTAAAATCTCAAAGAGTTTGTGTTTGATAAACACAAAAAATATTAACCCCATGCATTCAGACACCTGGTTGAGTCAAAGTGCCAAAGTAATATCATTTATCGCCATAAAACTGAGCTTTCCAATTACAATTGCTTTCACAGGAGATTTACACACGATCAACATTAGTCATTGTTTTAGCAAGTCTAAGCAAGATAAATGTATCACCGTTAAAGGTTCGGTCACTGAGTTATACCTTAATAACAACAGTCTTACAAAGTTGCAGGAAGATTTTGACACTGTGCCAAATTTAACGTCTCTTATCGCCTCTAATAATGTATTGAGAAATTTGCCGTTTTCCCTGGGTCATGTCCACAGTATCAAGGTTCCTGGCAACCCGATTACTAATGTCCCACAAGAAATATTGGCCGACCCAAAATCACTAAAAGCGTACCTTGAGCAGTTAAAGGACTGGAAGGAGATTCCAAACAAAAGTATTTGCGTAGAAATTATTGGGACAGAAACTGGGGCAAATGATGCTCTCAGACAAATTTTGCACGGTATGATCGTCGGTAAGCGAAAGGATCGTGTACATCTACACGTCAACCAGACTCCTCTTACAAAACATGGCGCAGAATTGAAAGATGTGAATAGTGAGAGTTTAGAGGTTAGATCTTTATTTTTTGCCGAGAAAAAACTCTATGTAGTGACTTTCGATCTTGACAAATTCACGGTATCGCCACAACCGCCTCTATTCAACTCAGTTGATGAACGTGGTCGCCTAATCCGTTGGCTCAACACTATCCAATCGCGTGCGCCAAAGTCTCGCGTTATTTTGGTTGGGACCTTCAATGAGAATTTCAGAAGGAACTACGAAAAGCACGATCCGCTATATCAGTTAAAGCAAATGATTCTCGCGTGTCGTCAAAAACACATAGAAATTAAGGGTTTGTCAAACTGTCTGTACTGCTGTCTGTGTCAGCCCCTTCAAAACATGAGTAAAACTGGCACTTTCTCCAAAAATATCGCTGAGATGTGTCGTGATGAGGTCGATCAGAAAACCGTTGCGACCGACAATATTCCGGAGTTGCCGCACATTGTAGGTTACTGCGAGATTCCCAGCAAATCATACAATGAAAAGAATAAGAAACATGCGAGTTGTGACATCGTGGATCTCAAACAGACGATATCACGCAATGTTTATAGTATGATTGAGTTGAGACCCATGTTGCCCGAATGTTGGAATTCGCTGAGAAGAAAACTCGAGTCAGAAAGGAAAAAACGACCGATATTGTCACATTCTGAGTTCCGCCATCTTGCAATAGATGTCGGAATCAAAGATAACAAAGTTTCAGAAGTTCTCGAATTTCTTACCCATGAGGGCGCTGTCATTTCAAGCAAAATTTCCATAGACGAAAATGCTGACTCAGCTGAGATTGTGTGTATTAATCCAGACTATTTGCTTCATTTGTTGTCGTTACTCTACAATGAGGTTGACGAGAAAGGTTTCTTGGCGTTTGAACTACTGCAGGACATCTGGCACCGTGAAAACTTTGATAAGTCATATTACAGGAAGATAATTTCTTTGTACATTAGGGCTGAACTATGTTTACCCCGGATGGAGACGCCTGTTGAGATCGAAAGTATCTCAAACCTCATTTTTATCCACAAATTAAGTAACCGTCAACCAAACCACCGTCAGTGGGCGAGACTTCTAAAGTCAGATGAAAAGATCATGAGTTATTTATACCAGTGCGGTTTTGCGTCAGACAGAGTGTTTAACGATGTTCTCGCGGAGATCGATCAGCGTCGTGGTCAGCTCAAGGAAAACACGTTGCACTCACTTCGACAGAATATCGTTTATGATACAGCAGAGTCTGTTGAAAGTTGTGATAAGCACAAAGACCTGAAACTCTCACACGAAGAATACGTACATTCTGTTCGAATTAAGGTTTTGCCATATGTAAAGTAAGTAAAGTAAGTAAAGTAAGCCTTTATTGAAATCGTATCCCAGTTGGGATCTTGATCATAAAGTACAATAAAGGTTTTGCAAAAACAACAATGAAAGAGTATATAT
>LD349572.1:54823-71540 GCA_001465055.1 Ptychodera flava
GGGCTTCGTGAAGCGATGAGCCAAGTACCTGTGTATCGAACCGCCCACAGGTGCCTGGGTTGCCGGTGTACATGTATAGTCTATGCATGTACACCGGCAACCCAGGCACCTGTGGAACCGCCCATACCAGCGTGCAGCGAGCCTGCCACGCATCGTAGGAGTGACACCGGATTGGGAATCCCCAGTCTAAAAATAGACCCAATCACATGACTAACGGATTTCAGTTACAGTGTATATATCAATACGCCTGTCTGGATGATGAAATAGTACTGTTATTGTTTACATATTTAAGGTGTTGGGAAACATTTTACGATATCATTTTTAGTGTGACAGATATCAATAACTAACGTCTTAAAAGCACACCGCAACGTCCAAGAGTGTCATATTCCGTGACACACATTGCAAGGGGGTATGTGGGACTGCTGTGCGCATGCAGAAATAAACTCGGAGGAGCTCCTCGTCGTCTATCATACATGTTGTTTGTTGTTCACGCGTCGGTCGCCATTTTAGTCCTGGACTCCGTCTGCAGACTGTATGTGTAGAGGCTCATGTGTAGCGCTGTTAACATGCAGAGTTGAGTTAACGATTAATTGCTTTCTGATCTGTTTTCAACGGCATCGTCGATGGTATCAGGCCTTTCTAAAATGAACCGCCGACAGGACAGTTTAGATAACAACACAATCGGAGCGCTTCACTTCTGTGCATTTCCTTCCAGCTATCTGTTAGCCAACCAGCTGTCTCTTCGACTGGACGCCGAGGAACCGCTTGGACGAGATTATCATGTATTTCTCGAGGAATTCGGTCTGGATCCGATATGCATTAATTTTCTCGGTGAGCGGTGCGGCCGTCCGACCTATGAAGCCCTTGTCAAGATTCTACGTGAAACTTCTCTGAAAGAAATTGTTGATGTTTTGAAAAGAATCGAGCGAAATGACTGTGTCCCTGTCATTCGCAAAGCCATACTGGACCAGTTGAAACGAAAACGAGAAGAATACTACCAGGATAATGGCATTGCCAGAGACGATATGAGTAAGTGTGATATTATTTCTATTTTTTGACCACGGCATATTTTAGCACAGACTGTGGTCTTCGACCAGTTCAACTATCGTAGCTGTGTTACATGGCCCAAATTGAACCAACCTGAGTTCGCGAGGCCTCAAAGTCTGGTTATTTTATTATAAGAGTGCTCTACTTTCATACAGTCATGCTACCTCCAGCACATCCATGATTTTGTAAAAAAACCCCCCAAATCAGGATATTTTCTGCTGTAAAGGAGATTGTTTGTTGTGATGAGTACCAGCACTAGTTGTTGTTGTTGTAAGTGAGATCCCTCCTTTAGATAGAAGCACCCTCAGTCGAGGTAATGTTGTTCTGGTCGTCTGCAGCCATGGATCGTGTACGCAGAACATGGCAATCAAAAATAAGACGTCTAGAGATTAGTTCAATTGAAGAAATTAGATTAATCCGGTGCAATGGAAAGCAGGCAGAGGCATCAAGAAGCAGCTGTA
Source organism: Ptychodera flava (assembly GCA_001465055.1). Classification (NCBI taxonomy): domain Eukaryota; kingdom Metazoa; phylum Hemichordata; class Enteropneusta; family Ptychoderidae; genus Ptychodera; species Ptychodera flava. Next base: position 56,332 of record LD349572.1, read on the forward strand.
ACATTTCAATGGGTGAGTCACGGAAACGAGCAATGGACGAGGAATTTGTTTTGGAATATGATGCAATACTGTTGAGGTGACGATCGCAACAAAACCGCAAGTGGATAGGACTTCGGGACTCCGGGGTTCGTGACCACAATTGTTTGCTTCAAATTATAGAGCTATACTTTCGACGATCAATTCTGCATGCTTTTTGCGAAGATACAAAAAATCCCATACGATGTTCTTCCGTTACTGGAAGGTAAACTAACCTTCACAACACACGTCAGTCGCTTGTCGGTTAATTTTTAGCTCATTATGATGGAGCTGTGACTGTACCCTATCTGCCTTACCAAACCCCAGTAATATTATAATATCGTTAAGTTAGGTTTTAGGCCGTAACGCCAAGAAATATTTTTCTCTGACAAGTTAGGTTTTAGGCCGTAACGCCAAGAAATATTATTCTCTGACAATCTATCTTGGGATGCTGCCGCATTGGGCTTCCGTTCGATAACAAGATACAAATTCTGCCATGTCACATGATGTGTCCGCACACCGTAGTACACTGTGAGGTGAGGTAGTGGCCGTCCTATCAAAACAGTCAACAGTCCAGTCACAGTGGACCATACGCATTCGGTAAAACTGGAAAGATGCTGGGACCTTCAATCCCAAATTTGTACCGATCAACATTATTGGCCTGAATATTTGACTGGAATGAAAGGAAAACTTTGCACTGTAGGTGTGATTCACTTCGACATGATGTCATGAGACACGTGACTTGTTGTCATGAGACGATTCCGTCATTGCAGCTCGCCGGAACACACTTTAGCTCCATGACAGTGGCTAATGATATGCAAATGAAACTTTCCAGTACCTTGAAGTTTCTTCCCAGAAAATAATCATTCCATGGCCAGATGTCAAAGTATCCGACAGTGAAAGAAACTTGTCCATTATTCTGTGTCGTTTTGCATTCCATGGGGTTATGTACAAGCCATTCCATCACATTATGGTATATTTATTTATTTATTTATTTATTAGCCGTGTTCACAATAATGACATTGGCTCAGAAAGAAAGAGAGAAGGGGAAGAAAATGTATAACACTGAAAAGTTTTCAGATTCACTTCATTCACATTAGCTCAGAAGTGATTAAACTTTCTGTCTGAAAATCTGTAACAATTCATTCATGTATTTTGCAACAACATGAACAATGCAACTGTCAGTACATGACAAAAAGTATTTAAAAAGAGAATCATTGTCAAAGCATTTTAGCTGGTTCTGAATGTTAAAAATTATTTCTAAGTAAATTCTTCGTACAGTTTGTGCTGGTTTACTTGGACATAATAAAACACAATGGATTTCATCACCAACACCAGAATGACAAAGGGTACAAAGTCTAAGATGTCTTGGAATGTTTTTAAAACGACCAATTTCTACTGCAAAAGTATGATCAGAAATTCTTGCCTTTGTCAAAGCAATTCTGTGAAATGGAGACTTAACAAGTGATAGATAATTTTCACATTTAAACATGTTTTTAATACTACAGTATACATTTAATTTGTTATTTTTTGACAAGGCATTTTTCCAGGTTTCTGCCAGGTGTGCGTAACACATATTTTATACAGTGTTTCATCCAGGATGGCTACAACAGGGGGATTTTTCCCTTTACCAGAAAATTTAGGGGGGTCGGGATTTCGCAAAGGTGTGACTGGCACATTTGGGGGCTGGGTTGGTTTGGTGGGCTGGTCTCCTTTGACAAATTACCAGTGGTTGCCAACATGTCAATAGACGAAACAATGTTTATATATGTGCAAGTGATATTTTGGACCCATTGAAAATGTCTTGATACACTACCTCCAAAAAAATTTATCTTGACCTTTTTGATGTATTTTCCTTTTTTGTTCTATTGGTGAAGTGCCTTTTTTTCTACTCAAAACATCATGATAAAATGCTTCTTGTTCAATTTATTTGGTAACACTAACACAGTCTTTACCAATGCAAATATGGTATTCTTGACTGCTTAACTTTAAAGTCCAGATTAGCGTTCATTTATCGACAATGGCACTGCACATTGGTGGTGAACCAGAACACAATGTGTTAATTATGTAGGCTACAGACTGGGGAGCTCAGAAATTTCGAGTAAGCCCCCACCAACCTTGATTAATTTGAGTGGACTCCCTCTTTAACTCAGAAATTTTGACTGCCCCTAGACAAGTAAGGGACATTATCGCTATCTTTTGACCCCTTTTCCACCAATATTTTTGCAAACGAGCAGTTGCTGATGTCGTTCGACATGTTGAAAGATGTCTAAAAAATGGTCGCCCATAGACAACTTCCATCCAATTTTGCCTACACTGTGTAGAAAAACCTTGGGATTCTTGATGGTTGAAAAAGGTGAAACCAACAAAATTTAATTCAATGTGACAACAAAATACTGAAAGGGGGTCCCCTCTCCGAGTCTCGTATCAAAAATTTTGAGAAATTGATGTGTGTAATGGTGCAGTCAGCTGCAATCTGAGAGGTGTTTTCAATTTGTATTTCACTAGTACACCTTTTAGAATGTGCCAAAGGGGTTGGGGGAGCTCGAGAGGGGGTATGTCCCCTCTTGCATTTAAACATTTTGAGAATTAATGTCTGTAATGGTGCAATCTGAGAGGTGTTTCAATTTATTTTGCACCAAAAATTGAGTTACCCCCTTCTTCCTCTTCACATTTTGAGCAACCCCCTGAATTTTTCAATATTTTGAGTGACCCCCTCACATTCCTCCGACCCCCAGGCCATAAATAATGATGGCTCCCATATTTGAAAATGTAAAAATTGGTATTAAAATTATTGTGCAGGAGGGAGAGGTATGTTCTAAAAACATTCCAGCTCCCAAAACAGACTACTGATGTGTGTCCTCAATGCTGAGACATCCTGACTTTAGACAAATTGTCACCTGCTGTTTGGCATAGTCGTCCCTTGTTTTGGCCATAATAATATTATATAATGTTCAACTTTGTCAATGATATTGATTGGAAAATAAAAATTTGTAAATGCCAACCAGTGTTTACCTATGGACATTGTTTATGAAATGCAAATTACATTAAATATGATAAACTTCTCTGTCTATTTTGTATCTTAGTTACCCTACTTTGTGCTTGATGTCATTACTTTTATCTTTTTATAATGCTGTAGATGCTGATATCCAAACCATACTTACTTGGGACAGTACAAAGTTACTCAGACCTCAGGTGCCACGGCCAGTCTTTGCCATCGGTGAGTAGTGGCCTTGTGTCAGACAGATTAAGCCACTTATAGAAAATTCTTTGTTTGCTATCCTTTGCTTTTTGAAAATCTACCAGCCTGCCATGTAAAACAACAAACACAGACAGAAAACACAAGTGTATTAACATAAGCGCAATTTTAATTTGGTTTCTTTCAGAAAAATAATAACTTTATTTGTAATAGTGTTAACACTGTGTTTTTTTTTCTTAATTTTCTCTAAAAACATGTCAGCATGCAGATGGCAAACAAAGAATTTTATTTAATGTGACTTATGACTGTTACAAACTCACTCACATTTAAGGTAGTTTGTGCCTCAAAAATGAAAGACTTAAACTTTTGCTCAAACTTTGCTCAAGGAAACTTGCAACCATTTTCTTTCAAACTCAACAAAAAAATTGAGGTCACTGTTCAAATTTTGGTTCTACAGAAATAAATTACCCACTTTTTACTGATAATTGAAATTCAAGATGGCTGCCATCCCAGTGTTTTCTCTATGGAGGAAAATAGAATGTATGATTTCCACAAAACTACTGGTAAGTAGTTGAAAACTATATTTCCTCCACAGACTTCAAAATGAGCTGACACAAGTGGTAGGCCATTCAGTAAGTAAGTTAGTCAGGTTTTAACCCTTTCAGAGTGTGAGAGTGATGTACATGTAACCTCATGTGTGTGTACCAATATGTAGCCTCCTTTGCTAGTCCTTTAATCTAGTGTGTTTGTCTTGAAGTCAACTTTACAAGATTTTTGTACACTCTGTTCTTTATACATGTACATATAGGTGCATTTGTTTGCTCTGGTCAACTCACTGATCCAAGCAAAAAATTTTGTCACATGCACTCAGCTTCAGACAGCTTAACTTGTTTACTTCTTACAAAGTATATGCACAAACAGATTTGTGCTGAGGTTAAGAACAATAAGTCATTTCGTGCCACATTTATCGTAATTGGTCATTTCATTCCATGTTGAAAAATGGATTGAAGAGCTAATAATGCTGCTTTGTGTTTTTGAACAATTAGGAAGGCAATCAGAAACATCTAGCTGGAGGATCATCTGTCAACATCTCCATGTCGTCCAAGAAGAATTTCAGCAATTCTTGGAGGTGCATATAATCCGTAAACGTACAGATCCTGGTATCAAGTCAACGCTACTGGCCCTGACTACCACATTGGCAAGACTGATTCTCTTGTTTCTGTTTGCCAATGATTTGATCCTGCTAGTCAATGTCGTGTTTCCCCTATGGAGTTCTGTTCATGATTTGTCGATCGTAGAACACCTGACCGTTTTGATGCTAGTGCTCAGTGACTTGGTGTTGGAGCCAATGATATGTGATTTGCGAGATATTGTCACGGAAAAGCGTGTACGCCTGGTGATCCTTAAAAAACTGGATAAGGAAAAGAGGAAGCTGAACAAGAAAGGGAATAAACGGAAACAAAACGGACCAGAGACAAGCATTCGAGTGAGTTACGATTAAAATAACTGGAGTTGTCCAATATTGGTTGAACCCAGACTTCGAACACACCATGGTAAAACAAAACCATGTGCACAAATGCATATATAGAAATAGAGATATTTCCACGTGCATGTATATACATGGGTTTGTTTACACCACTTCACGTACACATAATAATATGTCCTTTTCATTCTGGAGTAGAACCATTTATTTTCCAGTAGAGAAGTGTAACTTTTCCTGCTTTGCATTCTTAAGGTAGTATGTGCCTTGAAAATGAAAGACTTAAACTTTTGCTCAAATTCAAATAAAAAATTGGGGTCACCGTGCAAAGTTTGGAACCAGAGAAACAAATTACCCAAAATTTACTGGTATCTGAAACTCAAAATGACCGCCAACCCTATGCTAACTCTATGTAAAAAACAAACTTTGATTTTCCAAATCTTACACCAAGAGCTTTAAAATGAGCCCCCACAAGTGGTATATTAAAAAAGAATTTTTAAAGTTTTGGAGTCAGAATATCTGTCCTCGAGGTGCATTCAACCTTAATTGTCCCTACATCGTCGATGAATTCTCATTGCATTGTATTTGTAGTCTATCTGTCACTGTACAGCAGTCTAATTGTCCCTGCACTGTACCGCAGTCCACCAGCCTCCGTAGTGCAATTGGAGCTTTTGAAAACAGAGATGGTGTTATTTGGTGGCACTTGGGGAGTATTTTTTTTCAGATTTTCTTCGTATCAGGGAAAAGAAAATCCGAGACTGTATTCCTCGACAGTATTCCAAAACTTTTTTCCAGTACAATGATTTCATTGAAGATAACAATTTTTGAAAATGACAAAAATAGCGACTGACATATTCACCAATGTCCAAATAGATATCATCAAAACACTCACACGTTCTCAGCATGATACAAGTCCGGGTCGAACCTAAAAATAGGTCATTTAGCTTTGGGAAGTAATACACAAGCGAAATTCTAACCTCCCAGAAAAACTTCAGTGTACTCTGATGTCCTTGGTTACCCTCAAGCTCCCTGGCATGTTAATTTAACGAAGTCGGTCAGCTAACACACGGTCCCTGTGGAGGGATCATGGCTAAAGTTACGGCCTGTGCCTTGCAAATATGGCTGATATCGATGAGTTGCACATGGGCTTATGGTCTCGGATGACATCTCAAAGTCGGATGATTTGCAAGATCGATGAGAATTACTTTTCCAGCCTACAGGATCGACTCTCATGCTTGCATTCTGCTTGTTAATCATTGTCAACTTTTTTTCATAAATTTTATTTGTTTAATTTTTTAAAAACATAAATCTTTTTCATTTGTGGAAAGGGGGCGCTTGGACATTACAAGAGGGCGCCACGCCTCTGTTACCTTATTCAGGGGGAACACTTCTATCATAACAATGAGATTGTATCAAAATGTGGTGATAAGAAAGTTAAACTGTATGTCTCTTATTTTTCTGTATTTCTAATGTTCTTTCCTTTATTTTCCTTTCTAGAGGAGAGAGTTCATTGAAAAGCGATGCCAAGAGGAACTTGAAGAATTGAAAGAAAAGGAAACAGAACAGATGAAGAGCAACAGATCAACATATTTTTTCATCTTTCCAATTCAATTGGGAATTTTAATTGTTGGCATTTATTTACAGTATTTTGATGTCATTGAGCTCTGCCACAATGATAGGCTGTATAATTGTTGTTTGGTTCTGCTATTTCTAGATATATTTGTCAGAATAGTTCTCATTATAATACATTATATCACCTTGAATTCAACCGATAGGTTCAATGTAAACGGTGACTATCTTGATAAAAAATGCAACAAATTTGAGGAGTATCTGAAAGAACTCTACCAAGAAGAGCAAAATGAAAAAATGATATCAAACAGAAATGTGAAACCTCAGACATCAAGTACTGGTAAAAGGAAAAATGCACCCCATGATAAAAGAAAGAGAACGTTTGAAGACAAGGGAATACAAGTTGACACGCAGAACGCTCCATTCTCTTCGTGGGCTTGCACCAACTCAACAACAATTTGCAGTACAAGATCTGCATCTCTACCAGCTCATACAGCAAGTTGTCAATAAGAAATCTGTGCTGAAACAAGGTTGCCCACTTTAGACTGGGAAACACTTTTGCAGTTTTTCTTAAAATATGCCACCCTGATTTCTCGGATGTTATCATCAGATGTAGAAAGAGAACAGCAAAGAATAAGGACAGGTGGAAATGTTGCCATGCCTACATCCAATTTTAAGCCTCTGAGTGCCAAAGTCCATTGTTGTCATCTTTATGAAACATAATCTGTCAATTTTTTTTTTCAAATTTACGTGAAATTTTGATAAAAACCTGTAGCCAATGAAATATGATGTCCATTTGGTCCAAGATTGTCAAAAAAATGACAGAAAAATTCACAAAAATTTGTAAAATGTTGCAGTAAAGTTTTGGTGGGGAAAGCTGTTGCACTCAAAGAATTAAACAGATTAACTGATTTACATTATTTTCTTTTGCATTCAAATACTTACATATCAATCATACACAGTATACACAATATTGTAGATTTCCCATAATTCATTGCGATTTGTCTCCTCGGAGATACCTGAGTGAAGTCTACCATGTCTCCCATGTGTAGACAAATTCACAGACTATTTATCAAAATTTTGAAAACGTACTTTTATTCACACCATTCTTCTCAATTCTCATTTTAAATAATTTGGAAAATTATGCATAATTGAGAGAGATAGCATTTTTGTTAAATTTGCCAGAGATTGTGTCCTCAGCCATACAGAATAATGTGATGGAAAGTAGGGAGACTAGTTGCACCTGTTTTATGAAACAAAAGGATATTGATTTTTTGCAATGAAAGTGAGAAAGGAAATTTGCATGCTAAGTTTTCTCAGAGAATGACCCCTTCAGTTCGTCATAACTTACTACCTAAAAAGTAGTACCTGCAGAATGCGACTTTTATGGTTGTTTAGTAGTTATTCTCAAACTTTTACTGAAATATCTAAACGTACTTTTACTAGATATTATTTAACAATTATTCTGACGCTGTACATTAGTGCTTACATGCAGAACTGAAAAAGTTTTTAGAAAAGTAACCTTCAAGGATACAGATCAAAGAGAATTGTGGGTAATTTATTTTACTGTGGTATAGTTGTATGGATTTACCAGCGCAGCAGTTGTAACATTGGTAGGTACAAACTCATGTTTGTCAATATGCACTGAGGTAAACAATATTGTACAGTGAATATTTAAATATGATCATCTTTTGATCAAATTATCTCTTTTCATCAAATCAAATTTTGCGCATCATAGATACTCTAAAATTATCAGTAACTTTGTCTTCCCTGATGTCTTATATCATATCTGAACTGCGGTGTATAACTCATACAATTACACCCAATTATCTGTGAATTGCTGCTTGTGCATTTGAAATGCATATTGATTGTTAAAACTCACACTTTTTCTGAGTGTGTCTCTTGATTGGTCGAGATTTGCATGTGCCTTAGGCTTTCCCAATGGGGGTTCCACAACTCTCCCTCCCTCTGCCAAGCCCTAATTACACCCTCCCCCCCTCCCCCTCCGTCAAATGAACATGATAGAAATGTCAGATTTATGGGTTTTTTCACCAAAGCATTCATCCACCCAAGCTTTACTACTTCTTTTTAAACACAGGCACACTCAATAATTTATTCTTGTACAAACTGAAATATTTATACTTCATATCAAAGTGCAAATATGTTTAAAGGTATACTGTCACCTGTTCCAATTTTGCCACAGTTGCCATGGAAAGAGAAAATCGAACCAATCACTGATTTTTAGCGGGTGGCCGCTTTTTAAAAACAGCGCCCTCAAATGGGCATTTTGAATACCAAGGAACACTCCTTTGACCATATATGGGCATATTTAGATTACAGGTGACTGTATACCTTTAAAGAGACAACAGCTGTAAAGTTTGATATTCTGGTCGTTAGTTTTGTCCCTGAATGTACAGTTGTTTGTTTACTCTTAAGTATGATGTAATGTAAAGTATCAATATTGCAAGCAAAACCTATTTCGCACTATTTGAGATGTTATAGTTGGCAAATGAATTGTGGTACGTCCCAACTTAAGTTAATATGTCAACAATACCATTGAACTTGACACATACAGGTTTTATGGACAAGTTGTATTATTGCTTGGCATCTCAAAGTGATTTTGAGGATAGAGCAAGAGACAGACAAAAATTCCAGAAACTTGAGACAGACGTTTGTAAACAAGACACAAATAGAAGAAAGTATATTGGAGCTTTATTGACAAAAAACCAAGAAATTTTTCAAAATAAATAAATAAATTGTAATGAATTTAAATACTACTGATCAATACCGATTAAATTTTTTTGTCTCTTCATGTAGACTACTTAAGGGACCATCTCAGATTGTCGCATAAGCTCACAAAGCGAAATTTGTTCGTTTACGGGGGAGGGGGTTTTACCTCCATTCAATAGGTGAACTTCACTTTCGCACTTTTATTTTGTGATTACAAGTTCTCTTTACATTGTGTGTAAAAATAAACAAAAACTGCAAACTTGTACTGACAAATTTTGCTGTAACTATTTCCAATTCTTTCATGTCATGCTATTGTTAGTACTGAACTTTGTTTGATTACTTGATGATGTAATGTGGTCAGGGGATACATATTCTTCAGAAGATGTATCAAAATGCTACTGTTGTATTCTCAGGCAGACATCAACATTTCACACTCTTGAACTTTCATTTAGGGAAGGGGGGAAGGGGTTTTGATGTAAATGAAGAAATTTTGTTTCTTGAACTTATGTGACAACCTGAGATGATCCCTAACCCTTTCACCACCATGGTTTGAACCAATCCCATTGTTTTCTGTGGTAAAGTTGGACCTCTAGACAGGGAAATGGGGTGATAGGGTTAAAGGGAGGGAGGGAAGTCTTGTCTGCGGCTGCGCAGCTCTATTGTTTATAAACATTGTCTCTTCCCAGAAATTGGAGATAAGTTTTGAGCAAACGTGAGGTGAATTCGGCATCAGATGCATGTTCAATTAGTTCAACAGTTTATAGCTTTCCAATCACTGAAACTCTTTGCCAGATTCTGGTTGTGTCCCTTCACCTATATTAAGCTGCTTTCGTCATGGTCACCAGTTTCGGTACAGCTGTTATTTTCTAATTTTGGATATTCACATGTGATGTTGGGATATGTTGTGCATAACAACAGACCCATTGTATGGGTCCCATATGCACATCCGCAGACTAGATAAGATGACCCCCCTCCCTTAAATGCACAACCAATGCAGATTAATCTACAGTTCAATATTGCTGCTGCTCTACTTATTTTAATTTTTTTAGTTTCAAATCTATGCAAACTTTTGTATTTTCTCTTTCATTATTTATGACATGTGATATTTTATACCTTGAAAGTTACTCAAACAAAAATGAGACATTTTAATTTTACTGCAATATAAATGAATTATTTTGTAAATTTGTGATAGCTTCAACTCTTCTATCACAACGCACATACTTAATCTTTTAACTGAAATTTAATCAAACATATCGAACACACAGCTTGACCATTATTTTCTTTTTGCATAATTACGCCATCAAATCATATGTATAAATGAAACTAAGCATTTTTTGCACTTTTCATACATGATGTTCTACTCCTTCCAACCAACTCAATGATTTTGTTACACATGACATCATAGAATGTTGCCCTGGTATTTTTATCCTTGGAAGCAATATAATTACCCTGCTTTGCAAGCACATCCCAATATACCGGTGTGTCTGATACATCTGAAATGTCCATCTCTTGGAAGGCCAGTACATCATGTCTCAAAATCAACCAGAATACCGGTACTTAGAATAGCCTTTACCAGTGTGTTTCATTGTGATCAGTAGAACTCAGTGAAGTACCCAGTATGGTTATTATATTTTAAGGAATGTACTGCTAGTCTGTTAAAAATATTTGTTTTTAAATGAATAATTTTCCTTTTTACCTCATTATCAAGTTACTTATTTTACTTTTTCTGTCATGTTTATTTTATTTTGTAAAATTTGATTTCAAACTGAAAAACTTCACATTACATTCCTGGCATCTGACTTATAACCGGAAACACTGCTGTAAAATTATGTCATCTTGTTTTTTTTACTTTTTGTCGGTTAGCGACAGCATCTTCTGTAAATATCATCATGTAATTTTTGTCCTCTGCATTTTGAAAATTTGAATTTTCAAACTGTGATAAAAATCTCATTTGATTCCGCTGTTTCACAGATGAAAAGTCAGAGTGATTGGCTGGCCCCAGCTCTCAGCCTTCACTGAATAGTCCAACATGTACTGATTGTGAGATGTTGCCCATAGTACTGATCACATTTCATACTATACTTTGTGAGTGTACACCACCAGCACTGAGCAGTGACATTGCAATCAGCTTTATAATTCCAGGCGAACCTTACTAAAAGTACATGAGAAAGTTTTGACGGATTATGTTGAGTCTCTGAGAATTTTGTTTTTTATTTGATCATGTATTCTGGTATTCACTGCCACTTGTAATACTGTCAGACAATGAGAACACTGATCCCAATTTCAACCAAGAAAAAACTTGTTTTGTCCTCAGTGACTTAACTCCCTAGGACAACGTTTTTTAGTAAAACTGTCCAGTGTATGCCCAGTGTTCTGTAGTTTAAAAGTAACATTGCTAAATACAAAATTGAATCCTGTTATCTTAGTTTGTTTCAACTGAGTAGCACTAGTACACTAACAGAAATCCTTTGAGTTTTAACCACAAAAAATTTAGAATATAAATTGATGCGTAAGAGACTCCTACAAGATCAAATTGTGATCTCTTTGATTTGTAATGATGGCTTGATCTACTCAAAACCAACCATTGTTAACAAAGTTTTACAACATTAAAAACACTGTATGTTAGATGACTGTACTGTCATCCTTTAATAATAATGTATTCTGGGCATAGACTGAAAATATTCCTGAAATATTCTGAAATAATCCGGGAGAATTCTGGATGCTGTCAGCAAATTTTTTACTGTGCAAACCTTGATGAAAATTTTCCAGTGCAATATTGAAATTTTTTGACTCCTCCAGTGTTTATGTCAAGAGTTTTGCTTCCCTGCTAAATGTTATCATCCATGGTCATGCTTCCCGCAGTTAAGCCACCCAGAATTCCCTCTGCTTATTCAATGCAATGACATTACATGGACGATAGCTTACAATGTTATCAGACATGTGAAACAATTTACCCATATTGCTAACCCTTATCATAAACACTGTAATTTGCTGTATTCAAGCATACAATTTTTAGCTCGTGTTTTGTATGTCTATAAATATCAAAAAGAGCTTATATGGTGAGTCGGTGACGTCTGTATGTCTGTATGTATGTGCATATGTATGTTTACATTAACAGTACTATATTAAAAATGAAACTTTATGAGATACTGTAAGTCCATTTGTAATATATTAATACTGATTCTGGGCTCATTTTTCAGGTACTTTGATTTTAGATATTCAGAATACAGTGACAATGAAGAAAATATAGGCACAGTTGTGCTTAATTTTCCTACATATGCTTGAGTTTTCTCAAAATTTCTTTTGTTATGCAAAACAATTCTGCTTAGCTTTAAGGTAGTATGCACCTCGGAAACGTTTGCTCAAACTTTTTCAACGTCTCATTCAAAATCAAGAATAATAATTTTGGGGTCACAAGAGAAACAAATTACCCATTCTCAATTCATTTAATCTCTAATCTTTTACCGGCAAGATTTACTGATATTTGAAATTCAAAATGGCCGCCATTGCTGTGGTAGCTCTATGAGGAAAAATAGAATTTTCCATTTTCGAAAAACTCAGACGGTGAAAAGTTTTTTTAAAAAGGGCCCCCACAAGTGGTAGATCAGAAAAGAATTGTAAAAGTTTGAGAGTCCGAATATGTGTCCTCGGGGCGCATTCTACCTTAAAAGGTATACTTGCTAAAAAAATATGTAAAGAAATAAACTAAATTTTCGGATTTGTGAGTGAAACACATCAGAAGTAGAATATTGTAAAGTTTTCCAATTTGACCAGCATTGCCCATTTATATGATAACAGGGCTATTTGGCAAGATGATTCAGACCAATTCTCAACACAATGTAAGCTGTACCAGACCACATGTAACTATGAACTACAAATCACTGATTTGTGAATTCATTTGTAGACGGATCATCATACACTCACTTGTCATAATGTGGCAATTATGCATGACTTGAATTATGATTTCTTTGAACATACAAGCACAAATGAAATTTTAAACAATGACAAAAACATACTATTTCGATTGAAATTGACCAAAATATTGCAATTTCAAGCAATGGGCATGAATACTACCATAATTCTACCTACATGTAATAGCATAGCTCAGTCAGCAGTTTGTAGGATGTTCATGTTTGTACCAGATGCACAAATTTCCATGGGGAAGCTCTTCTCGATCTCTCTCTCTCTCTCTTGCACTCATAGTCTCTCTGCCACATCAGTTCGGTCCCTCTAATTCCCATTATATATCGAAATATCTCAAAAAGTGAAAACTTAGCCCGGATACCATGCTCCGCTTTTGGCCAAAAAGAGCAGAGAATGCAGTGGGTACACTAGGCTTGTAAAAAACAAGTAGGGCTGGAATTCATAAATACCTGTAGTGAAGGTAATTCCATTTCATTTCTTTAGTATCCATAGTTTACAAGGCTATTAGCTGCTATTTTCGATTATTTACTTTACTCCTCGAAGCATGTCCAGATAAATAATATTCAGCCTGCAACTCGGCTTGCATTGCATCTTATGGTCCAAAATTCAAATGTAAACAATATCAGTGCATTTTGCACTCAAACATGCAGTGTTGACAAGCTGAATATTGTGTGTTTCAAGATACTTTGAAGAGAAGAAAAAAATTGCAAATGAAATATTGAAAAAACGTGAAAAATTATCACTAAAAGTTCAGCAATACTCTTCAGCTTCATTGATTGGTACGTGGTCGATGAACTTAGGTGAAAAACTTTTAATGAACGAGTTAAGGGTTCCTGAAATACTAAGACTTCTGGGAATCTCATTTGCGCATGTTCAACACAGGGCGCCGCCATTTTGTAAGCACAGAGACAACGTGTGTTGATCTTCGGTAGCTGTCCTCAAGAAACCCTCATCAAAGTTGCTAGAAATGGCGTCCAGGGTGAAAGAAGTTCCCGATGATTCCCAGTTTCAAGTGGAATTGACCAGTGCGGGTAGCAAACTCGTTGTCGTCGATTTCACTGCGTCGTGGTAAGTACCTCGCAACTTGCAGTTCGCAGCACCGGGCAAATTGCCTCGTCACCGCGAGTGATGATTCATCAAAAATAGGCTCGCCAGTTTTTAGCAACGGCGACATGATCGGGGTTTTGATAGTATTGTGGATCACTTGATAGCGTGTCGGGGCCGGCGGGGCTTGTAATTCGGTGTTACTGAAGTGTAAAGAAGACTGTTGGCAGCGACTACTAAGATGCATCTTTATTACGAACGTCTGAACTCTGTACTGCCATCAGTTACTGGAGGCTTGCTGCGATTCCGCAGCCCTACCACTCCCTTTGCTGGTTGTGTTGGGGGAGTGGCCCCACTCCCCCAACACAACCAGCAAAGGGACCACTCCCCCAACACAACCAGCAAAGGGAGTGGTAAGGCTACGGAACCGCAGCAACTGGAGGCTGAAGACTAGCTGGATCTGTAGAATTTGCAACTCTGTCAGCGCAATGGAGTAAATCACAGACTCTGAGAGTGTTCACTGTACAGTGACGTATAAACAGACATTTTCTTGGTATTCCATGTAGGACATTCAAATGCAAGCGCCTGTGAAGTGTGGTAATCAGGGCGTTCGGAATGCCTTGTTGTGGTGTCCTTATTGTGCACTGTAGTTCTTGAATTCAGATTTTACTTCAAACTGATCAGGTCTTCCTACATGTCTTTCGCAAATTTTACGAAATAAACAGCCCAACGCTTCACAGTCCTGCAAACTAGGTACAAGAAATCGCTAACTGCTCAAAAAAACGTTCCCGAAATAAGTTTGACTGATAAATGTATACCTTCACAGTCCTGCAAATCAGGTACAAGGATTGAACATATCATTTGATTGGCTTTTAAGTTCTAGTCACTTTGACCCCTTCACCATGTCACCTTGACCCCTCATACCTTTAATAATAATACACTTATATTATTATCTCTAAAGCTCGTCATCAGATTTATTCGATGTTCATTCCATAGCACTTTGAAGGGTCCTCGTAGAAGCCAGTAAAGCCGAGAACACTCCATATTTGTACAAAAAACCTCCATGGCCAACAGTTGGCAGATACAGTGTAGGCGCTTGGCCGTGGTGCCTGCATTTACGTATCAAACAGCCAAATCATCATTTTTTGCTCACGTGTGAACACGTGAGCATATGTCGCAGCGATGTCTGTCTGTCTGTGTGTCTGTGTGTCTGTCTGTTGGTCCATTTTCTCAAAAACGGCTGAACGT
>LD349572.1:82934-102348 GCA_001465055.1 Ptychodera flava
TATTTAGCAACCTTCCAAATGCCTTAGATTTTGACAAAGCAGAAAGTTATGAACCAGTACAAACGCTACGGTGAGTATCAATAACATCAGCGGTCACTTTTGATGTAGTTTTCCCTATTTGCATTCTGCTTGTGAAGCAAAGGGTTCTTGTACTCCTCCCAGATTCATGTTGAAATATTGAATACTCAACATGTCCCTACTACCTAAATATTTGTGTAATGTTCACTTTTATTTTTGACCGGAGAATTCAAGTTTGGATTCAGAGTCATTTCTCAATATCAAATTATTGCACACATTTGTTTTTGTTTCAAGGTGAATTCTGTTTGTTTTGACGTATTTGTGAAAAAGTAAGACGACATTTTTGTTTTCGTGACTAAAATACAAGCATTACAAGTGTTAATTCTCAAGGGTAAAGTATTTCAAGAATTAAACCATGCAGTTGTTTCGAAGGAAAAGTGTTAGAGATTACTGTTACAGCTTGACGTTCAAACTGATAATATAAAGTAAAGTCTGTATATTATGCATTGGAACTGAACTGGGATTGAGGACCACCACCTGTAACAGTGTACAGAGACTTAGAATCACAGAGACTGAATGAGTTCACTGACACATGTGAAATTATAATAATTGGACTTCTTTCTTAAATCATATCTCTGAGAAATATATTAGAAAGCCATACAGGTATTCTACAAACTAAAGTATATTCCTCGGTCGTGAAAGTTGCGTAGAATAGATCTAGAGAGAAAGTTAGGTTCTGTGTTGTTAGGTCCGTAAGGTAAGGTATTCAATGTGTAGTGAAATGAATACGAGGGGATTGTGTAGTCTGTGTTTAGGCCTTGAGTGTAAGCTGCTCCCTGACAGATGTTGAATAACACTCTTTTAGGTTACTATTCATGTAGAAAGAGAAACAAAGAATAGAATGGGCCTTGGATGAATAATGGCAGGGCTATGAAAATTATAGGATAAAAAATGTAACTTTAAACTTTTGAATCCATGTTTCTATTCCAGATTAACAAAAGACGATGTTACAGAAGACACTATTGTTGGTTTGAAATTTGTCAAATTTCAAAATGTACAGAATGCTACAGTAAGTGTCATTTTTTTTGTAACAGTAATAGATACACTGAATGTACAGTTGTCTTTTAATGTGAAAAAAAAACGAAAGAAACATTAAATCTCTGGAATAGAGGGCAGTATAAAATGTAAGCTTTTCTGATTGAGGAGAAAGTCCCAGCCAGGCTGAAGTTTCATGCAATGTTACAAGGAACGTGTGAGTTGTTAAGCAGGAGGTCCAATTGAAGATAGTCCTGTGTTATGTTTAAGCAGTGTTGTCGTAATTACCGTTAACTCAACAAATTTCCAAGAATCACATCATCTACTGCCATTCTGCTTTCACTATTCAAATTTTTGTTTTTTATCATTGTAAACTTGACCTTGCTATTGCCTTTAACACAATTAATTCTGTAATTGCTATCTTTTTCTGGCAATGATGCCTTGCTTGTCTCTTATCCCTTTCCCCAATAATGTATCGTATGTGTGATTTGCCAAGAGCCATGCATTCTTTCGCTTCAAAGGTCTAAAATAGGTCAACATTTAGTAAAAGTTTTGCCATTTAGAGGTACAGCTGCACAGCCAACCCTAACTCATCTGTAAGTGCCTCTATTGATATGGCTTGCCATTAGCTAGGTATATTAAAGAGCCAGTAGCTGTAACATTGGATGATTTTAACTTTTTGTTGTTTTCAGTGTCAAATGCACTTTCTTGTTCTACTCCCAGAAGTACCGGTATAATGAACAGCAACTATTTAACTTGTCAACACAACATCTGTACCTGTAAAATGCACTGTTATTGTTTACTTCTAAATTCTACTCCGGACCAGAATTCCTTTGTCAACAATAACAATGCTGTCTACACATGTACAGACTGAGTTGACAAGCTGAATACTGTGCATCTCTCAAAATTCTTTGGCAAGCAGAACAAGAAAGTGTTGTTGACATTAAAAACAGAATTTGTGAAAAAAATATTTAAAGTTACACCTACTGTACTGGCCCTTAGATACATATTTTTCAGGACATGTGACCAATATTTTTGCACTGTTTAAACCATTGGCAAATATTACTTTAATTTTCCAACTCTTCTACTAAACTATATCCTATTTTATCTGTCTGCCTTAGAAACTGTTTTATCAGTTCATTAGGTATCTTTCATTGAGAATGAAATTGTGAGCATCTGTCCATGATTGTTGCATTAAAATGTCACTGTATATTGTATTTGATGTTGTAGATTTTCATCAAAGACAATCAAGATGGTGAAGAAACAACCATTGTTGAATACATCAGTTTTATTGGTAGTCCGGTTGCAGCTACAAATATGGATGAATTTAAAAGGGTAAGTCTGGTTACTACAATGCTATGTTCATATCAAAATACATGCTGAGGTGAATATTCGAAAGCAGAATGACATCTCAAAAGTGTAAAAATGAATCGTTGAAGGTATTATGTGCCTTGAAAGTGAAAGACCAAAATTTTCGCTCAAACTTTCCTCAATAAAACTTTCATTCGTCTACCAAATCAATAAAAATCTGGGCTTTCCGTGTAAGTTTGGTACTAGAGAAACAAACCATCTAACATTTATTGATATCTGAATTCAAAATGGCTGCCATTCCTGGGTTGACTCTGCAGGGAAAATGAGATTTTCGAAAAGCTCAAACAGTGAAAATTTTTTTCTGACTCCAAGATTTGTAAAAATTTGAGAGTATGTGAGGTGTATTCTACCTTAAAACAGTAAGCAATGGTTAGAAATAATGTAAAAGGAGTTATATGAGTCAATATCCTTCTCTTCCAAAGGGTTACAATTTACACTTGCCAAACTGACTGGTGTTAGTAACACAAAACTTGTTTTTGTGTCTGTATTCTTTACGATGTCTTTGTATTTTGATTGATTTACAGGTTGCTGGTAAGAAGGGAGAAAGCCATTGAGGTGAAAGTTTTAGCATGAGCAAACAAATACATCAGTGTATGTCAGAATTACTTCGACCTGAGATGACATCATGATCCCCACAAATAGACTTCATTGCTGCCTTGACAACAATTCTGCATCAATTCACAAAGTAAACTCTCTCCTGAAATGATTCAAAAATTAACTTTGTACACTTTCAGTTTGTTGTGTTGCAACCTTTATTCCAATGTGCTCCTGAATATATGGAGAGATCGTTGCAACTTTCCACACAAGCGTTTATCATGTTGTACAACTGTATGTATGAGGCAATTCAAGGTACAAGACAATGATCATGTTACCATAGCAACCAGTCAGAATATAAAGTAAAACAGTGCTCAAGTTGCCCATTCAGTGTTACAGTTCTTGTACTATCCCAGCTGTACAGCTATTGGTCAATTACGATGTTCAGTGGACCAATCAGGTCCTCAATGGTTGGTAAACTTCGCTGTGCAAGCTATGAATAAATCATAGTTCATTGCCTTGGTTGGCCATATAACATTTATCCGTTAGAATGGTTAACTTTCCTCTTGCGACAAAAGTTTACATTTGCCTGATGAAATTTTTATCCAATGTATGCCAAACTTCAGATGAATCTTCTTCATACACAATGTAACACTGTTAATTAGCACAATGATAGTTTTCTCCTTTTATTCAATTTAGTTCATTTCGTCCGAAATAAATACAGTTTAACAAAATGCTTGAATGGAATCTTATTTTTTAGTGTAAGTTTATCATTTCAGTAACTTTGTATGAACAAAAAGATTGAGATGAACATCAAAAAAATTGCCCTTCATACCTTGTTTGGAAATTTCATTGCTACCATCACAGACCCCATTGTAACTTTTGTGATGGATTGCTTCGAAGATTGAAAGACATTTAGTACTAGTAATCTCTAGACTGTTGACAGTCTCATGTGCCTTTCTATTCCTAGTATCTCGCACACATGGTGGGGGAGTTCACAAACATAGTGCCAAAGGCAGGAGCTGGAAATGCTGCAGGCCTGACCATGAGTGCTGAATGAATGAGGGACTATTCTGAGTATTGCGCCCTCAAACAACAACAGTACGGAAATACCTATTGAAACCTAATGCAGAGGAATTGATTGGCATGTTAATTAGGTCGTAGGTCACCCGGTCATGGCATGGCAAGCTGGAAACAATATACCAACGCAACATGGCAATGCCAAGGAAGCTTGACCACAGGGAAGCCTTGGAGGAACTCTGATATTCATGCTGCAAAGAATTTCAGAGAAAAGTTATTGACAAGATGTCAATATATATATATATATATATATATATATATATATACTACAGGGAGTGGCAAATCCAAACATAGGGTTTCCATCTCTGGAAAACCACAAAGGACCTTGTAAAGTATTGTGCCACTGAGCTACCCCATGAACTGTACCATTATATTTTTGGGTGGTCAAGGTCTGTGAGGGATTGCTGTCTATACTCTGGACTGTGCTGACACAATAAAAAGCCATGCCAAAATGGAATCAATTAAATATTATGTCTGTTTCTAATTTAGAATAAAGCCAGTGAATATAAGTGACGGCAAGCAACTTGAAAATGTCATAACAATTCAGAAAGAGATACCTAAACAACGTGTGAAAAAACAATAAGATGTACTGAGCTAAATAGAGCCAACAGGCCAACCAAAACAACAGACCTGCGTGATCTTGAGATGTGTTTGCCTGAAAGAATCTGAGAGGACGTTCAAATAAAATGAGGCAGGAAATGTTCTCGTTTTTACTGAATTACATGTATAAATTACTCGGTACAGAACACATCTTATCGCTGCTACCCAAGCATCTGTTCTCAAACTCAAGACAAGTTGACATACTGTATGACCTCACTTGCACTTATGAAGCCTATGAGAATTTCTTCATCTGCGTCCGCCCTTTCTTAAAATCATGTCATGAATAATTAATAGCAAGGCCTTCAATGGAACTCAGAACAGTCCCTCTTGCCTTCAGCACTTTCGGTTATGCCTACAGCATTCCCAACCCCTGTATGTGGAAGAGACTACTAATAATATAGAAATATCAGAAGACGCACTGATCATTAATGTTTATTTATTGTCAAAGGCAAGAGGAAAGCCAAAAAATAATGGGCGAGGCTTGCCGAGCCCGTTAATTTGGCTTTCCTCTCGCCCGCACCCATAAATAAACGTAAATGGTCAGCGCGGAGTCTGTTATTTCAATTATATTATGAACAACCCCAAAAAACTGTCAAAATTTATGAAAATTTCCTGTGCGAATGACAACAGGCCCCAGAACCTGTTAGTGAGTAGTGCACGTGCTGCAAAAATTTCGCAAACCCGGAAATTTTTTGAAAAAAAGCGTCTAAACTTGGCCCACAAATGCTCCTTTTTATTTTGTGGTTGATTATGATCTTTGTACAAATCACAATTTTTCGTTTTAACCCTAAAGTTACTATGTTTACGATGTTATTCATATTCACGGGCATGAAAACAAACCATTACAGTGTATTTGTGGGCAGTCACGTGGTTCAGCTTGACCAATTAAAACACAATAGACAGGGTAAGGTAACATAATAGAAAACAAAAGGCACAAGGGACTGTCAATAGTGCAAGTAATATTCTGAAATAAAACGTGTTACATGATCATCATCAATATTTACATATTTTCATTAACGATCTCTTTTTGGAAATATGCAATTACCATGAGTGAGTCATGGTAATTATGGAAAGAAAGTTGTTGAATACATTACATTTGTCAATGGAATGAAAAACATTAATTTTATATAAAGTGTACCGGTAGGTGATGCAAATCTTTATCACTAGATTTTCGTTTGATCTTGGGCAGTAACAAGAATATCAGTATGGCAAAAGTTGATATACAGTACCATACCATCATTCAGAGTAAAACTTGGTAATGTTTTCCTTTGAACTCAACAAAAGCCAGTTCTCTATTGTGTTTTAGCTTTTCAACATTGAGACAATTACTCAAATATTGAACTTTGGTATTCCTCTAAAATTACAAGAAAAGTGAGCAAATATTTATTGATGAATGTCATTTTGGCCTTTTACTAACACTACTAGGGTTTCATTGTACATTGTATAATGAAAACAAAATCAAAATGCTCCAAAAAATCCCAATTGTTCAACAATTATCTAAATTTAAATTTCTATGTTTAAAACATGAATTAATCATTTTATTAGATGCAATACATGGACTTCTAAATGACAAAAATAATGGTTGAATAGATTAATTCCATTCTGTCTTATAGCGCTGATTGCAAATGACATCGTGTTTTCTCTTATTAATATGCATAAATAAATATTTGTGTGCATTTTCCACATAAACAAAAATAAAACCTGCTAGTGTTAAAATGGCTGATAAAAGTCACACTAATTTATGGCTCAGACTACACATGTACAAGCTGCAACAACAGCAAGCCATGCAACAACAAAATTTGTCCAAAATCCAAGCAGTATTGTCTGATGTTGCGCACATGCAGCTATATTTAGTGACAAATCTGAAATCACAATCAGTGCTATGTATTCTATATTTATCATACAGAAAGTTTGTTGTTCCCTTTGTTTCATCGGATTTACTTCATGCAGGTGGTGTGACTGTACAGAATATGATGAGATGTAACTGAACTGCTTCAACTCCCTCCGCTCTGCAGGCGATGGGTGCTGTACCATATCATGCAACAGTTTTATTCTTCAAAATAGTACTGCCAATCATAAATTGATGCAATATGCATTTTAAGTGTATAGTTTCATCAAACATAAACAAAATCCTTTCTGTGAAATGTAATGTGATCAAGTTTGTACATTATATAATCATGACTTTAAATCTGGTATTTCTTTTCTCATGTTTGAAGAAAATGGGCAAAATATTTTGATATTTATTCATGGCACATATAACATATGTGCTTTTCCAAAAGACTTAATTGGCATTCTATAATTCATCTTTCACTTGTTCCTTGAGGACAGCATCATTTTTATCCAGTTCCTGCTTGAATGTTTCATGTGTCTCTTTTATTTTCACATTCGCCTGTAACAGTACTTTCATCTTCTGTGCCCTGTCATATGCCACATCATAACCATTCAAAACTTCTTGTATGCGATCCGCCCACTTCTGAACATCTTCCATGGGTTTGAGATCATTGTACCCAACATCAAGGATGACTGCATTGGCCATATCCCACCCAACATGTTCCAAAAGGAATTTCGCCAATCCAGAATTCCGGGTCAAAAGGACTGGAGTACCAGCTGCAATGGCTTCAAGACCAACCATACCAAATGGTTCACTGCGTGATGGCATCAAACACAGATGGCTCTGCTGTAAATCAACTCATATCTGATTTTGAGATCCATATGGGTACAGATTATAATGCAATTTCCCGGATGTGATGTTTTTGGCAATGTATTCCCTTGATGCATTTTCCTCTTCAGCGGGAATACCTCTGATGGTCCAGACCGGAGGATCAAGGTGTGGTTTGAATTTGTGGAAATCCGCAGCAACTTTACTCAAGGCACTTGCAACAATATCATAACCCTTTAGATGAGAAACTCCTTTGACTCTACCAAATGTGAGGATCTGGATTTTGCTTTCTGCTGATGGCTTCTTCATCTTGATATCAAAGAACATTTTGTCAGGTAATGGCAAAAATTGTTTGTGTCTCAGTGACGGGTATGCTCGATATTTATTTTCAAAGTGGCTGTAAATTTTTGGTCCAACAGAAAATACAACACTTGAATTGACAGCTTCTTCACATAGTTTTTTTTCTTTTTCTTGTACTTTCTCTGCAGTCCATGATGATTTGTGAACATCTGTATCTTCTGGTATAACATGGTTGAAAAGGATTACTTTACTTGATGGAAACCAGTCTCTGTGCATACGTAGGGCAGTTTTTGAGGTGATTGGTAAGTGACCTATGATGACATCAATGTCTTTGTGTTCTTGAATGCTTTTGTAGTAAACTTGATAATACTTCGTTAACCAAAAGAGATCAGGAGAGTCCGAAGCATCTTCTTTTGATGGAAGAAATAAATGGATTCCTTTTGATTGTGCATCAGCTTTGTCTTCAGTCGTTGCCTCAAGAGTGGTAGCATATACCTCCTTGCCGCTTTCTACAGCCAATTCAGCAATCAGTCTATTAACAGTTGATAGACCACCTTTCCAAGTCCCCCATTCGGTACCAATAATAAGTATTCCAGATTTCTTCCTGCCACAAATGGACAAATATGCTTTGGTGAGATAATAAGTCTCCACAGTTCGATGCTCCAGTATCAAACGAAGGACACAATCTCTAATGGGATCAACTGTTTGTTGGGACTGCGTATCCTCACTCGGACTGTAACATTTCTTGTAATTAGTTAACCTCTTACAATATGCAATTAATGAACATGTAGGATCCTAAAACGATTCTACTTGCTCACTGCGTAAAGGCTGAGACCGCACATTGGTTGAAACAATGAAATCATACAGAGCTAAATGCATGTTGCAGTTTTGCTATTGACAAGTAGGCACATGATCAATACTTTGCCCAGTCTGGCTGTTATATAAGGCTGCAACACAACATTGATTTTAATAAACAAACATTGATAATTTTGGAATAAAAATTGATACATTTATGATATTACACTGTCCTTCTACTGAAATAGATTTAAAGTGATCAGTTTAGATATTCTTGAATAGTCGTACGAGCATTGTACATACAGTACCAAATACATTGCTTAGGGAAGGCAGCCTATGAAATTTCTTTTCAAATTGGGATGAAAATGAATAAACAAACTGAATGACGAATTGTTGGTAGACAAACAGATTCCACTTCGGTACACAAAAAGGTTTCGGATCAATCTGATAAGGAAGGTTTAGTTTGCAAGTTTAATGACGTGTATTTCAGTATAAATTTACTTAGCTTCAATACCGGCATTTAAATACAAACTGTTGATGCCCTCCATCCGATTTCAGGGAAGTTCAACATTCTCATTTGTCAGACTTAGATTGACACCAAAAAAAGAGAAAGAGACATGAAATGTGATCACACTATCTCCTGGTGTCTTCTACAGTTACGTGAGATGGAAAGTTAATTTTTGTTGATGATAATGAGGTATCTAATTCTTTTAATTGTCACCTGTTAATATCAGCTGTTCTTCCCTGATCCTGAGGAACATCTGTTCTTGATTCTGTAAACGTTCAAACAGTAACATTATATAAATATGCAAATTATTTACGAATTCAATTTCATTGAATTCTCCTATGAACTGGAATAAACTGGAATAAAAGTGCTCATCATACTGCATAATTTGTTATCCATGATGTTGTATTACTATGTTTCACCGCATATATTTTTGGGTCACAAAAACCAAACTTCAATATCTTGCGAAGTTACCAAAGCAAAGACATTACTGTACATATTCACTGATGTATTGTTGACTTTTCAGTAATAAATTTGCATTTTACTGTACCTTTGACTGTAACAGCATTTTGTGTGTTCTCTATTTGTTGTCCAGTATTTATGGATTCCTGTTTGTGAAGCTGGAGGGTATAAATGAAAAAAAAACGATATATATATATATTAATTACTTGTGCAACACTTCTACTAGAAGACTTCCTTCCGAAAGTTGCCAGCCTGAGAGTTTCATAAAGCTATGTCAAGGAATCCTCTACTTTTTTAAAAATTCAATACAACACCTAAAGACATCAACATACATAACATCAGACATTAACTTAAGATGTGGAGGTACATGATCAGTACTGCTTGGGGAGCCATGGCAGTTGACTGCATTTTGTTTTCAAATTTGTGCGTGTGTGTGTGTGTGTGTTTGCGTGTGTTGCAGTGTAGTGGTTGTAAATTGTATATTTACAAATAATAACTATAGTTTACGATAAAAACTAATTCCAACATCTCAAAGGCATGGAACTTTTAATATATCTGAAGGATAGTTTATACCGGTACTCAACTCTAATTCAGAAAAAAAAGAATCCCGTAAATACTTACATGTTTTATAGCAAAGCGAAGTATTTCATGGTCAGTATCACTGTGTGAAAACATGACAGTTCCTGTATTTTTAACTGTAGCAGTCACATTTTGATGGAGTTTCACTGTCATTATGCGATGATTTCGCCCATCAGGGTGGCAAATAATTTGTTTATTTTCATCTTCATCGTAAGGCTCAAATTCTCGGTTGACAGTAATATTGATTCTCTGTCCATGCATTACCTCTATGTCTGCCGTATAATGAATGGTTCCATCATCTGATATGTCATACCCTGATTTTGCAAAATGTTCAATTTTCTCAAAGGTGCCCTCACGTTTAACACACTCGAAGAGTAAACATGTCTTTTCTGCTTTACTTTGCAACAGTATGAAGTTTGCAAAGTATTTTCCAGTTTTTGATTTTTCAACATAATCGCCTATATCAGTGGTCAAAGTTTCTCTAACCAATCCAGAAAAGACGAATGTAGCTTGGGCAGCAAAAGCCAGGTACCTAAATTTTAAACAAGAAAAATACATGAAATTACATAAACATAGTTGGACACTTGTCAACAATGATCAGTCTACTATTCGATATTCATAAAATTGTGTTTGGCTGTTTGCTTTTAGATAGGGCAGGAATTAGTAAAATTTGTATACTGTCTCTGATTAGATATTGATCAATTTACAGCTCCTGGCAGTTATGTCATCAATTGGAAAAGTCCGACAGTATAAGCTGTGAATGTACAAAGTTAATGTGCACATGGTACAAGTATGTTACAACAATAAACAGATCAAGACTTTACGACAGCAAACAACAAAGAAACAAAGTATTCAAACAATAGTAACATATGTTAAGATGGTAAGATGTGTGACACCAACAGAGTTTCCATATGTACCATAGCCATGGAAATTTATTAACTTTGATAAGTGTTGGTACTACAACTGTAAAATAATGGATTAATGCTATGTGATCATAAAAATTGACAAATGATGTGAAAAATTATGCAGATCAAATTAAATTCTTCCTTTTCACATATTTGTCATTTACTTTAAAGTTTCAAGAAGTGAATACTTACGCAGAAAAATGATCTATTTTGAATGATACTGAGTCCCTGTGGCTGTACAGAGTGATATCAGTAGTAATGTCACTCCATCTATTATCGATATCATAGTCTTCAAATATCCATGTCTTTATATCCCTAGTATCCAGTTTCACCTCGCCAAGTTCATTAAATAAGGGTAATGTTACAATTACTTTCTCCCTGAACTTGGCCTTTCTTCCATCCATTTCCCGTATGTATATGATTGGACTAAGCACAGGTATGTCTTTTTGACCAAATACAGCACCAGCTGTTGCTTGGTTGGGATATACAATCTGAATACAGAAGCAACAGAATGGTAAAATTAAACGTTTGTGCACAAAAGGAAGTGTCATATAAAGCCACAAGAGACAATACATACATATATATGTAGTGACCGCAGAAAATGAATTTTACCATCCAATCCTGTTTGTGTCCCTGTTGTAAATAGTGCTCAAACAGTTTAATTGCTGCATACAATTCCCTTAGGGTCTATGATACTATGAATATTTCGTCAAGGGTAGGTAAATGATGATCTAAATAATCACTCAAGCATAGGGCATTGAGACTCACAGTTACATTGAACACCAGTGGTTCCAGAGTTGCTTGCTTCGGAACACTTATCCTCAAAAGCTTGTTCATTTGGAGGGAATAGTCACAACCATTTGCATCAACCTTGAAGGAATCTTGATAAGGCTTCGACTTCACCAGGAAATATCCTGGATTCTGTATTGGAGCCACGACAATTTGTTCTTTCTGTAGAGGACAATCAAAAATGTACTGTAATCTATCATGCATTGATGTATAGCTGTCAGTTTCCACTGAATCATAAATTTCCTTTTAGTGTAATAAAATGAAGTACTATGTTATGAACAAACATGAACCAGATTTAACTTCATTTAGCCAAACAGCAAAAATTGTGAATGGTAATTGCAATGAAAACAAGTCATTGACAATGACATAGTCCCCACTTGTAATAGGAGTATTAGTCTTGATGGGGCAGGCAAACGTGGTCATTAAGAAGTATCACTGGAGTGTATATGTTGAGATCTATGGGCACATAGGTCTATGTCGTTGTTCCCAATTGGAAACACATGAGGCATGTCTTTGGTTCTAAATCGGGAAAAAAGATCAGACCTCTAGCTGTATTCGCCAGCCAAGAAATACATATGCTCATAATAAATGAGGTACAAGATGTGACATCTTAAGGTCTAATATCCTATCAAAATTGGAGGGTATAGAACTTGTGGTTACTGAGTTATGCACAGATATGTATAATCAAGGTCAAAGGTCATCGAGGTCACGTGACATTTTGAAAAAAAAAATTGTATTGCTAATTAATCCCTTATATGCCAAAAATCAGACCTTTAGCTGTATTTGCTTGCCCAGAAGTAGATATTTGCATAATTAATGAGGTAAAGTGTGTTGTCATAAGGTCGCCCATCTTGCTAAATATAAAGGACATAGCACTTGTGGTTACTCATTTATTGACATAAACGTACATTTTAGGTAAAAGGTCATCGAGGTCACATGACAATATGTGGGGTCATAAGGTGTCCCATCATACCATACATAAAGGTTGTAGCACTTGTGGTTACTGAGTTATGGACAAATATGTATATTTGAGGTCAAAGGTCACCGAGGTCACATGACATTTTGTCAAAAAAATTGTATTGCTAAGTTATCCCTATATACCAAAAATAAGACCTCCAGCTCTATTGGCTCGCTGAAAATTAGATATGCACATAATTAATGATGTACAATATATGGCGTCATAAGGTGTCCAATCATACCATATATGAAGGGTGTAGCACTTGTAGTTACTGAGTTATTGACAAATATATATTTCAGGTCAAAGGTCACCGAGGTCACGTGACATTTTGTCAAAAAAATTGTATTGCTAAGTTATCCCTATAAACCAAAAATCAGACCTCCAGCTCTATTGGCTCGCTCAAAATTAGATATGCACATAATTAATGAGGTACAATATGTGGCGTCATAAGGTGTCCCATCATACCATATATGAAGGGTGTAGCACTTGTGGTTACTGAGTTATGGAAGAATATGTATATTTGAGGTCAAAGGTCACGTGACACTTTGTCAAAATATCTGAGATATCTGCGTGAACGGACGGACATGACCCAATCTATAAGCCCCCTGGACTTCATCCTTAGGGACTAAAAACTGTGTCACTGCATCCTTTTTGCAATATGAATACGATGAGGAACTAAATTTTTATTTTTCTTGGCCTTATACATGGGAGTCTATGGAGAACTGACTTATACATGGGAGTCTATGGAGGTGTAAACTAAAAAGTCCTCTAACACGGCCAAATTTGATCGCATTGTGGAACAAATTGACGTGCATCTGTATGGGGTGTGGTACTATCCTTGTGCAAAGTTTGAAAGAAATTGACCAGGGCATGTCTGAGATATTTGCGTGAACAGACGAACGGACGCATGCACACACGCACACGCGCACGCACACACGCAGGGACATGACCAAACCTATAAGTCCCCCGGATGGTATCCGTGGGGACTAAAAATTCTCATACACTAAATATTTATAATATTTCTGTGTTCACGGAAATGAAACTTTCCATAAGTAAATATAAAAAATAGCATCCATGACACTTTACTCACATTTGCTTGGATGAGCCAAACAATGAGTGCACCGTACATGCGGTATTTAAAAAGTTTCTATGGGCGTTAGCTTGTGATATTTAAAATGTCACATGCATCTAAACCTACTTTGATACCTACCCAAGGGTTCGCTTATGTAGATTTTTCAAATTATCATACTATTTTGTATTATCCTACTTATAGTCAAAGCACAGGGATTTATTCAGGGATAATAAATATTAATATGATAAAAACCAAATAAGTTCTGTTGTCTACAAGTTTTTTTTCTGTCTGCCTTTCTCTTACATGTACGCTCTGCTTACTTGAGATGTGTGCGTGCGTGTGTGTGTGTGTAAGTGCATGCATAGTAACATGCGCCCTCTTTTGGTGAACTCTTGCTTCCGCGTGTGATTTGAATATTTTGCAGGTTTATCGAGTTGATGTCTGCAGGATTATCGACTCTGATTCCCCCAAGGGGATACAGCTGGCTGACTCACCGTACGATGTGAACCTCAAAGTGCTTGGTTATTTGCTATGGATCATTAATATTCAGATGTTTAGGTAGGCTAGTTCTGTCGTAAAAAAGCGTCTGGTTGAATCGGGTAACCAGCTTGGCAAGTAGTTGAATATGGAGCAATGTGTCACGCCTCTAGCCATGATCATGTGGCAACACAACGGTGAACGAGTATGGTGGTGCAGTTATTTCTGTTGGCCTATTATTGTGGCGGGTGCCACATGTGGGGCAGGATGCGCTTACCATTTTTGAAACACCTGACATCACTTCTTGGTCTTCTGGCCAGAGGTCCATATATCTTTCTTTCATGAATATGACTTTGTTTGTGTACCGTCTATTTACTGTCTGTTCTGTGCTGTTTTGTGTCTACGTTTACAACTATTGTCTTGCGAATTCCGACCTACTGTCATTGGATTATGGATTGGTATGATTGCGATTATTGTATCTCAGCTCAAAGCACATACAAAAATACCAAAATGAAAGGGTAAATCAGAACGATTGACCACTGAGGGGATATTAACGTACACACAAAACCAATTTTTGACGTGTACACTTTGGCTGAATTTCAGCTGGCAGAAGGTTTGCAAAATTCTCCCATTAAAAGTTTAATAGGAAAAAGGTGGAAAGTTGCATACTTACACATCAATCTAATGATGGTAACTTCAACCTGTCTACAGCCTCTTTTGTTACCAGTTATGAAAAATTGCACAGGAAACGTGAAGTTCGGTTGGTATACTGACTCAGACTGTACTGAACTGATCCTGGACTGTATTTTGTCTGCTAACTCATTTAAATGAAAAAGTCCTATAGGACCGTCCCATAAGACCAAAGTGGGATTGACCGTGGTCCAATAGGAGTACCACAGGAATGGTGTAGGACCAGGCTGGTCCTATAGGAATGATGGTTGTAAGTCCTATTGGACAATTCCGTTTTAAAATGATGCTTGTTTATTACAAGTAATAATGATGGTCAGCTCACAGGATTAACTAAGTGATGCTTGTTTATTAGAAGTTATAATGACTGTCAGCTCACAGGCAACTTGAAGTTCACATCGTACCTGCGCTAATGTATAAATTATCTTCCGAATGTAAATTTCATGATTGGTAATTATAAGAGTCCCGATCATCAACAACACAATAACAACCAATGAACACTATATATATGGTACATTTGTAAAATTACTTTCGATAGACCATGATTTCGCCAGCCAGCGAAATCACAGTCAGACCGCTGTCTCCCCTTGGGGAATTAGCCATGATAATCCCACAACAGACGCAGGTCACGCACGGTAGCAAGAGTTTGCAAAAAGAGGGCTGAAAGGGGGCGCATTTTACTACGCTTATCTGACATATTGCGCAGTCAATAATGTCTCAAGCAAGCAGAGCGTATAGGTGAGAGAAAGGCAGACAGAAAAAAAATTGTAGACAACGAAACTTATTTGGTTTTTATCTTTAATATTTATCGTCCCTGAATAAATCCCTGTGGTCAAAGCTCATTACACAAACCAGAATGCTTCTTTCTTTGGTACCAAAATGTCAGCGTCAAATACTAAGAACGTGATTGGAATGAATTTGGGTAATTGAATGTTCATATTTTTCAAATTTTTCAAAGATGTCCAGTGCTCTTTAGCTGAATGTTGTAATATTACAAAGTACTCATGAAAACAAGTGTTTAACTCAACAAGAAAAGCAGATGAGCTTAAATTTGCAGATCAAACCGACATTACTTCACCATCTAATTATCCCAAATTAGTTCAAATCGTGTGTAAGATGAATTTTGTAATGGTTGACAACTATTGCAAATGATGCACAAATACACCACCATGCAGTCTGGTATTCCAAAATAGCATCGTTCCATCCCATGTCAATATTTTATGGAAATCTTGGTGGTACATGTATACATGCAACTTTGGCAGCCAATCTTAATTTTTGTAATTCACTTCTTTATGGACTCCCAAATAACATTATTGGCCTCTTACATTACGCTCAACATGCTGCAGTGAGAAGTAACGCACGAATGAGGAAATTTGTGCCGATCAACCCAGTTCTCACCCATCTCCATTGGTAACCAGTTTGTCTCATTATAGACTAACAAATTCTGCTGTTAACTTTCAAGTCTATATTCACGACCAGACTCCTACGTGCCATAGTGATCTACTTAAGCCCTATATTCCAACTTCTAAACTACGTTCATCCACGAAGAAACTTTTAACATCTACAACCTACAAAACTTTCCCCTATGGTTGCTGAGCATTTCCATACGCTGAAACTAAACTGGAACACACTACCACTTGACATCAGAGAATCCCCAAACATGGAAAGTTTCAAAAGACAAGCGACCTAGCGGCCGATATAGCTCCGCTGTAAAATGTAAAACACTGTTTTTGAGATTTGGGGGGTCATATAAACTTTGCTAATTGATTGATTGATTAATTGAAATGAATGAACACCTAAAAATGTCTTAATGCCCTGTTTTGTGCAGAATCAAAATTTTCAAACTTAGCATGGCCCTGACAGCCAGGACAGTAGTCATGGATGGGTATGCACAATGAGCAAAATAAAGTTGTGACTATGTTGAACCTAAAGTCCTTGTATTTCTTATTGTTTTTGGAATAATGACACCAAAGCCCTGCCTGCTGCATCACACAATATCCTGTTACTCCAAAATGTAAAAACACATCCAATATTACCCCAAAATATTTGTCTTTTTGAACTCTTTCCAGCCCTTTTCCTTATAGTTAAAATTTGACTAGGGAGTATATTGATGTTTGATATGAACAATCTTGGTTTTACGATCATTAATATTAATACACATATTTCGACCTCAGTGACCAAAATGCTAAATATTTCCCTTACAAACATCTTCTGAATCAGCTGTGATTACTATGTTGCCGATGCAAAGACGTATATACTAATTTCCTGATCGGCCACTCTAATGCCAGTATGGAGATTGCCAATTCCTACTGCAAGGTCATTCATAAACAGAAAAAAAAATGGAAAATAATGTTGGTGAGAGGACATCTTCCTGTCCGAGACCTCTGTTTGTTGGGAACCATGATGATAAATCAACAAATTGTACTAAAAGATGCTGAGATAAATTCCACTTTGGCATTAATGTATAGTTTCACCTTGGACTTTGGGTCAAATTCATGGTAAGAAAATACCATTTTTGAGTCCATAAATTTTTATAATTGATAATTAAAGAGGCACTCCCACGTGAGATATCGATAAAAATATGTCATTTCCCGAGGTTATTTTTCACATCCCGATGTTTAACGATCGTTTCTGATTATGACCCGAAATCCCACAAAGGTTTGTCGTTGTGCTGATTAACGATATTCTAGGGCGTCAAAGTTCGAACGACGCAATTAATTTACCTCCCACTGCGAAGACTTTATATAAAGCATTATGCCTTTACCTCAGTTAAGTTTTTTCAAATGTCTCGTTAGTTTTTGTCGTTTTTATTATTCTCAATCAGTTGTATTATATTTTTAACCAATACCGCATAAATATCAGCTTTTACGTGTGCAATATTAGCCGCCCATGATATGACTACATTTTATCGTCTGCCACACAGTTTCGTGTGGTTCGATACATAGCGGCCGCCGCGTGGTATGCATAGACGCATACCACGCGGCGGCCGCTATGTATCAACAGCACATAACTGTGCTAGTCACCCATGCGAATTCTGGTGGAATCATCAAAAATTGTTTTCGTTTTTTCGCCAAGTCAGTAAGACTCAGCTTTTTCCCACGGGGCATGACTGATCACCGACGCGAATGACACTTTGGCTGACCGATACAGCAGCATCAGCGTAGAATCGTAGTACCACTTTAAACAATACAACACTTTGTGGGTTTTAATAATGTTACCTAACAATGATGTCATGTGAGTTTTAAAATATTAAGCAACACAGGAAACTAACCTGACTTGAGGGCAATTCTTCCCATGAAATTCCATCTTCAGATGTCATAATTGAATGTGGCCTCATTGGTTGGTTGTTGTATGTCCAAAACCAAAGAGTTACCTTCCCTCTGAAACTGTTGCTACTTCCAAAAGTTATCTCAATAACATCAGATTCGATGTACTCAAAATCTCTGACTGATGGCATGGTGATTTCATTTTCGTAGCGTTGGACATAAATATTATGTACATAGTCAGTTGCATGGCCCGAGATACTTAGGCAAAATCGTGCTGGTAACACTTGGACCTTTACATGCAAAATACCAAAAAGTAAAGTTTTCATAATTGTCATAATGCAGACAATACCTTAACAGTGAGGCACAACCCTACAGTAAACCAAATTAGTAACTAAGAATCGAAATTTTAATACTGAGCAACTAAGTGTACTGTTATTTACATAAAATTATTTTCTTGATAGAACAATTATTGAACAGAAAAATATTGATCAACAGGTTTTCGAAATATTACACACTGACCTTATTCTTGACATCAGGCCATGCATTGATTATTTGACATTTGTGCTGATTGTAAATGCTTGAAGAACAAACAGGAATGAAGTTCTCAAAAGGTAAATCTTTAGGTTGTGTGACTGCAAATACAGAAAAGAAATAATTATGAGCTAAGCTAAAAACGCGCCTGATACATGCAACCAAAATAATCTCACATTACAGGTACACATTATTGCAAAACAAGGACTAAATCATGAACAAATTTGAGGAAATGTAGTTATAAGAGAGTATAATCACAATAAATCAAGCTGTGGCAGTTTAATGATGAAACTTCATTTGAGGGTTATAAGTATAATTCACCCTTCAAAACAAATGTACAATATGAATGCTAGATAAAAGTATGTTCTTAAACAAGAAAAGTAAACTCATGAATTTTGATAGACGTGGTGGGTACCGGGTATGGCCGATTTGCCCCAAATAGGCCATACCCACCACGTCTAAATCTGTGTGGGGGAAAAGTTGTCATGACAACTTCCAGGAGCCATGAGTATGTGGTAACCAGAAGTGTGGCCTGCACCTTGAAATGTGCATGACTGGCTATTTATTTGCCTTGATACGTGAAAAATAATAACATCCCTTAGACATAAAAAATATCAAAAACAAGTTTTTCTGGTGTTACTACGGTGGCCCAAAACTACCTGTTCTCCGCATTCAAAGTCTGCCTCGCATTCAATTGTTTTTCTCTCACATATGTCTCCGCATTCAAAGTCTGCGTCGCAATCAAATGTTTTTCTCTCACATAAGCGTATGTCTCCGCATTCAAAGTCTGC
>LD349572.1:117593-139851 GCA_001465055.1 Ptychodera flava
CATTAAAGTTCAGTGTTACTGCACTCCTGTACTCAGTGTCATGTCCACCCTCTAGATCACAAAAGATCAGCATGAAACACATACTTATTGTTGTTATTTTCAGAATATCAGCAGCAGCAAATATCTCACAAACATCAAAGGTAGAAATAATTTATGTGATATTCCTAAAATTTGCAATAATAAGTAAACATGTCATTTATTTAACATGTCAAAAACTTACATTATCAAAACTGACATGTGTTACACTACAAGTACCTTATGACAGACTTTTAGTGCTGCATGGCCAATTGACAGTTCTATTTTAAAACGTAAAATGTCACACTAAACTCTTGTTTGTTAGATTTACAAGTATATAATAAATATTGAATATTACAGCCATGAAGTGTACATGAATAACATTTTCAAGAAAAATAATAATTCTCACAAAATTTACAAACAATCAAAGACACAGTAGTTTTTCCTTCAAGTTTGTCCTGAACATCCTTAATCAAAGTCTTTCTTTCTACAACATCTACACAACAAAGTAGAAATAATTGTTGTGATACTGCTTAAGCTTGTATTATTAAATAAACATGCTACTACACATGGCCAACCTTAGAGCACTTGCAGTTTGAATAAATATTAAAATTACCTGTAGAGTTTGTCGATTCCTCTTCTTGATAAAAAGCATTGCATGCTGAAGAACAAGTTGCAGCAAATATGTGATGATTTTCGGCAATTTTGCCAGTCCTGGCACTTTCAATGAGACACTCCTTTAATTTCTGAGCCTCTTCTACAAAATTTTGATAGTTGTTGATAATATTCAGTACAGCTTTTCTCCACTTATCTGAGTCTGCATCGGATTGATGAAGTCCGACACACACAACAGCATGCTCAGCGAGTGAAGGATGATGTTTCTCTAGGAATTCAGCAAACCCACAGTTGCTTGAAATGAGTGACGGAATGCCAACAGCACAAGCAATAAGAGGAATTATGCCAACAGGGTCAGTATTCGGTTCATAGATGAAGATATGTCTATGCTGCTCAAGGTTACTCAAGTCAATCACTGACACTGTATGGCCCATGTTGATCTCCAAGCTTTGGGCATTGTTAGCAAGTTTATTAGATTTTCTCCTGAATTCTTCAAACTGGTTTACTGGATGTCCAGCGGCAAACTTCTTTTTGGATGCTAAGTCCAAAGCATCATAGAAGGAAGTGGAAACTTTCTCTATAGTACTTGGTAATGCCTCATATTCATAACAATACTTTGTTAGCGATTCATCAACACGGGACAAAAGTTCAACATCATTTCTGATGTGTTGTTCTCCAAATTGTAGGTTGCATAAGCTTTCTTCAATAAATGGCAGGTAACACATATGTTTGTTTCCACTGGAAACTTTATTATTGAAATACTTCCACACTTTTGGCCCTACAGATACAACAAGAATTGCATCTTTAGCAAGTTCCATCATATAAATTTCAAGTTCTGCATTTGATATCGCATCTGATGGAATGGTATGGAAAACTGGTACAAACTTTGCTTCTTTGAAGATTTCTCTCTGTATGCTCTTTGCTGCATTTGCAGTAGTATGATAGGGATCTGCAGTTACATGGCCTATAATTACTCCAATATTTAACCCTCTAATATGAGGGTATATTGATTGGTGCAGAATTAACCAGTCTATAGAGGGATCCTTGTTTGCAACCAGATCAATTTTATTTGGAGTTACCAATGTTATTCCATGTTTCTCAGCATCAGCTTTGTCTTTCTGAGTGGCTTGCAGTACCATGTAGTACACATCCAGGCCATGTTTTCTGAGAATACAGGCATTTTCCCTTTGAACAAGAGTAACCTGTAAATCCCCATGCCTTGGTAACCATTCTGTTGCTACCACTAATGCTGCCATATTACCGCTCAGCACAGCTGTAATTGAAAAAAACATCAACATTTAAGTCAATGTTATTGAACGAAATGAGAGAGATGAAAAGACTGACAAGTTTCAGGTTGTGAATTATCTTTCCTTAGCAGCAGCAAACAAGCATCACCAGGATACTTAGGTCACAAGTTCTTCTTGACATGTGCCCAACTATACAAATAGGGAAAGAAGACCTGCTACATAACTTAAAATATTTTTACATGTATTCTTCTAATAAAAAACAGTATTTTACAGATTATAAAATGATATATCAAGCTTCTGTATCTAGTCTACACCTATTATTAACAACCAATGATGTAACCTTTTGATCAATATGTGATGACCATCAGATCAGATGCTGCAGAAATATTCAAGAGGACAAGGATTACTTTTTGTTATCACATAGTTATTACATAGACCTAGTTATCCCTATAGTATGACGTCACACTATAGGTATATGACTACGATGAATCCATATTCCACATGTGGTGGATATGGGACCCGGACTACTTTTAAAACGTAAAAAAAATCAGCTGTTCAGTTCAGAACTTATTTTCAAATCCCTGAAATGCAAAAGTGGGAGGGTAATGAAACATAAGGAAATACGGAGTTTTAAAATATATGTGTAGAACACAAAATACCGTCGATACTAGAATTTTTAGGAATTTGTGTTTCTTCGTCGTTGATTTTGATTGAAACGTTTGATTTGTACACCGCTGACATTTTAACGGTATGTTACCGGCATTTTGTGTTGTCTACCTCGTCAAAATTGCCCTTCTCGATGTCCATCAAACAACATAATAAGCATAGCCGATAACCCAAGACACGTACCAATCATCCCTACAGCAGTAAGAATGTTTTCTGAAGCAATATGGACGGGTTTCAAGTTCAACATCACGATCAATGCTGCCGCGGCAGTCAACCAGCCGAGCCCCCGGGGTGAACCGATGAAGCAAAGAGCGTACATTATTTCTGACAGCAATGACGATACTCCGGACTTGAGACTCATCAGAAGAAACGATATTAAATTTTTCAAGAGCGACGAGTTCACAATGTTATCAGTGCATTTAAAGGTGCAAGCTATTGTTTTGTCCATGCATGACATATTGTGCATCACGTTTCCTGTATTGTACCTTGTTGTTCAACTTCCATCGTCTCGCATCTGAGCTAAAGAAAGACTCGTTGCTTGTATGTTGTCTTACCGATTGAGTCAGAGCCGAACACTGTTCTTCATTATATTTAAACACGCTCATTTTATTCGTAAAATATTAAACATACAATTGACAATTTCGTAAAACGTAATAATTGTTAATTTTGAAAATTTCATACAAACTTTGCAAAGAAGAATTATTTGAATGATGTTCGAATATTGACAAAAATAACCCGTTCTCACCAGCCGCGGCTGAGTGTCGCGACGTCCCGCTTGTACGTCCAATAATTTTATGAATGAATTTTCACTAAATTTGATGTTATAGTAAGTACCAAATAAATACCTTGCATTAAAAATCCATAGTCTTTCCTATTTCCGCTTGATTCGCACATAAAAAGCCCTACGAGAGACGCTAATTATCCATAGGAGCAGCCCCGACATGTTGAGCTGACCGCAGTCAAGTCAGCTGTGACCCAGCCACGACCGCATAACACAAGCGTATGAATTCTTGTAAAGTACTCTCTCTCGTTTTTTCCCAGTAATTATCATTCCTGGAAGGTTTATTCACAGAAAACTGGGTCTATGCATGTGATAAATATATAATCCCCCCGTATTCCTCACTCGTGTGTCTGCGTCGCGGACTCGTGATTCCCCGTGTAGCGGCTGTATCCCCCCTCGCCTACGGCTCGGAGGGATACGGCCGCTACACGGGGAATCACTCGTCCGCGACGCAGCCACACTCGTTCGGAATACGGGGGATTATATATAAATGTCCATCAATGGCAAAGAGTATGACATGATGAGCATGAACACTAGCTGTCTTGATTCCATGGCACTATGAGATGCACACATATTTTCTAGCACAGCAGCATCTCCCAGGTTTTGCACAGAGGCAATCAATTGACTGATGTCTACATCGGTCAATTTGTTGCCTCTATGCAATACTGGCAATAATTGTTTTAGAAATTATTTTTCCAAACACACAAAAGTATATGTATAATCAGGGTAAATCAGTTACACAATGTTTAGGGTGTTCTTCAAGCACAGTATAGGTGCATGTAGCTTGGCTTCATGAAAACTATACATATTTCACAAGAATGGGACTCAACCAATCTGACATTTACACAAAAATAACACACTGAGGTCATCTGGACTCACTTGTAGAAAATGTTGCAAGAAAAATGCGAGAAACAGACACTTTCTCATTTTTTGGGAGAATACCGCAAGATTTCATTTTTCTCACAATCTGTCTACAAGAATCGGATGTTCTCACAATATATCCATGAGAAACAGAATTCTTGCAATCAATACATGAGAATTTTGTTTTTCTCACAATCAATCTGCAAGAGAGAGGATTGAAGCTGATTTGAATAATTTTTGACCAAATGGCGGGGTTGATCTAACAAGTATAAAATTGCATGCAGAGACCTGACTTTGAAAATGTCTTCACTTCTCTCCTTGAGATTGTGTATGGAAATCTTGGTAGGCAATACAGAGGAATATTACATTCTGAGGGATCCATACCAATAAATTCAACTTGGGAGAAAAAGAATACATTATTTGCAGGGCAATAACAAAATAAAGAAACATGTAAAGCTAAAAGAATTTTATTTGTTATAGTGTCAATAAAAACAAATTCTTGCAGATTGATTTTGTGAAAATTTGTTTCCTTACAAATATCCATCAAGAAACGTTCTCGATGATTGATTGCAAGAATTATGTTTTTCACAGATTCATAGCAACAAAAATAGTGTCAAGGACACTGAAGCTCCTCAAGTGTGAGGCCAGTTAAAGTAGTTGGTTATTGGTAAGCAGTAATTGACTTGGAGGCATGGGGTTGGGATATGGGATACACAAGATTTGTGTTACATACATTTAATTGTATATACGGCATGATTTGGCCCATTAATATAAAAATAAGTTGATTACATTAACACCAATCTATCCTGATGGAGTATGTGGCGGTTTACTATTAGGCGACTGGTAAAGTGAGTAAGCGCCATTTACTGCATTGGAATGCAGGAGAGCCACCGTAATTTCTCTGTCAGCACTCTAGTGAAAATTGCATGCTTTATTGTGTTTTTCAATATTTGAATTTGTAGTGTACAAGTGAATCGCATTTTCACGTTGACCTGCTTGACCAGAAAATTCATCAGCTTTTTGCTGAAGTAGGTTTATATCTTCTTGTGTATATTGGCCAACTCTGAGACGATTAAGTAAATCTGCAAAATGTTTACCATCTTTCTGTCTGCACAGGCGCAATAGAGAAATAAATATGCAAGAAAGATGAAAGGCTACAGTAGTATTTGTGAAATCGAGCTCAAAGGTCATCGAAGTCATGTGACATTTTGTCAAAAAAAATGTATCCCATAGTTATCTCTATATACCAAAATCAGACCTCTAGCTCTATTGGCTTGCCCAGAATTAGATATGTGCATAATTAATAAGGTACAGGATATGGCACCATACGGTCTCCCATCATACCAAATGTGAAGGATGTAGCACTTGTGGTTATTGAGTTATGGCCATATATGTATATTTGGGTTCAAAGGTCAGCCAGGTCACATAATATTTTGTCAAAAAAACTGTATCTCATAGTTATCCCTATATACCGAAAATCAGATTTCCAGCTCTATTGACTAGCCCAAAATTAGATACATGCATAATTAATGAGGAACAGGATGCGTCATCATTAGGTGTCCCATCATACCAAATATGAAGGGTGTAGCCCTTCTGATTACTGAGTTATGAAGAAATATCTATATTTGAGGTCAAAGGTGATTGAGGTCACGTGACATTTTGTCAAAAAAATTGTATCCCATAGTTATCCCTATATACCAAAAATCAGACCTCCAGCTCTATTGGCTTGCCCAAAATTAGATATGTAAATAATTAATGAGGTACAGGTTGTGGCGTCATAAGGTTTCCCATCATACAAAGTATGAAGGGTGTAGCCCTTGTGGTTACTGAGTTATGGACATATATGTATATTTGGGATCAAAGGTCATAAAGGTCACGTGATATTTTGTCAAAAAAATTGTATCCCATAGTTATCCCTACATACCAAAAATCAGAACTATTGCTCTATTATTAAGCCCAGAATTAGGTATGTGCATAGGAAGTGGCTGGTCATGTGACATTTTGTCGAAAAACTTTGCTCCCATAGTTTTCTCAATGTACCAAAAACACATTGAAGTTGACAGCCAGTTAGAGCGAAATCCGATCAAGCTGCAAAACTTAATTAGCCAAGGTATTGTGTATCAGCGAATTTTAGGACATTAACAGCTGGGCTTGATGTGGTCTTGTTTATATCTTTAATCAGCTACACCTCTCAGTGACACATCACACCAGGGCCACTCCACTGTACGCCAGACACAGAAACATAAACAAATCACTACACTTTGCAATGTCATGTATCTTTCTTTTTTATTCGTGATGAACAAATGAGCTTGAAAGTTCAGGAAGGTTTTGAAATTTTCGCTTGTCCAGTCTCAGTGAATCTACATATTAAACAATTTTGGGAATTCCTGACGATTGGACACAATGATAAGTTATCTGTCGCTTACAACGGTCTAATCATTGCAATCCTAGTTCTTACAGATGAATCGAATCATGAAATACTGTAAGGGAACATTCCCATCACAGTATACCTCAAAAACAGCATGAAAGAGAAAGTACTAGAGCTGTCACAACTTTAAAAATACCTTAAAGCTAAAAATAGAAATAATAGTGAAAAATTTGTCTACATGGTATAAATGAAATGAGCTACAAGTAATAGAACACATCATAATCATGTTTGCAAGTGTTTCAGTGAAAAGGATGCCTTGTAACAAACTGTCTTTTTTTACGTTTCATTAGAATCGTTATGTTGAAAAGGTTCTTGCAGTGCACCATTAAGTCCAATCAGGAACTCCACGAATACATTTACAAATGTATTTTGAACATGTAAGTTTATATGATGCTGGTCTTGCCGGTCAATTCTCAAAACTATCTGAACTTTCACGCTCACTTGTTCATCACAAATAAAAATGAAAGATTCCTGACATTGCAAAGTGTGGTGATTTGTTTATGTTTCTCTGTCTGACATTCATGGAGTGGCCCTGGTGCGTTGTGTAACTGAGAACATGTAGCTGATTAAAGATGTAAACAAGACCACATCAAGCCCTGCTGTGTTAATGTTGTAAAAATCGCAGATACACATCTACGGAAGCTAGTTGGCCAAATCTTGACAGAAGGAAGTCTTGACAGAAGGAAGTAAAAATTGACGCCACCATTTCTAGTTTTCAATTCTAATAACTCCTCAGTATATAAAACTGAGGAGCTAAAAATGAAATCTTGCTGATTTACTGTGAGAATTTTTGTTTCTCGCAGATTCATAATGAGAAAAATAGTCTAACAAATTGAATCTGACAAAGATGAAATCTCTCAGCATTCTTGCAAAATGCACAAAAGTATACATTTCGTGCTATTTTCTCGAAAGGTTTTCTTCTAGTCGCTCTGAAAATAATCATGCACTGCTTTCATGACCATGTTTGCACGTTCTTTTACGGTCAACTGAAATTGATCCTGTTTTAAATGAATAGTCCACCCAAATATCAACCTGCCTTTACAAGTTGAAGAAGACTATTTTTGTAACATTTATGATGATAAGATGAGAAATGTGCTGTTTATTCTCCTATAAATTAATGTTTTATTGACTGCTGTGTATGACGCCATTTTAACGATATGGAAGCGCCATCTATCGGAACTCCTCCAAGAGACTTCACCATTTACGTAAGTTTTTGTGTTTGGTTGAGGAAGTTAGGGAGTATCGCTAGGGGGTCTGATCTCCCATACGTTTGTATTGAGTAGTCTGGTTCCCTGACCCATTTCCCCGGTAGAGGGCGTGGGGAAATATAGGGTCAGGTACTGGGTAGCCATCTTGAACAGAATTTTGTTCAAGATGGCGGAGGTTAGTCACCTGACAGAACATGCTCAAACAAATATGGCTTCTACCGTGAAAACGCCGGTCAAAATTCGACTGGTTCAGAATTATGTTCGAACACTGGTATCCGAACCAAAAACATTGGCACACGAGACGGGAAACATAAACTGAAAGGATTAATCCAGAAGTACGGGGAAATAGAGGTGATTGAAGGCTGGCTGTGATATCGCAGCAGTACTTGATGCGTGTATCGAACGCGCTAGGGTCATTGAGGTCATCGCCGACTGTCGCGTGACCCCAATGACCCAAGCATGTTCGATACACGCCACAAGCACTGCTGCAATATCACAGCTAATTGAAAGCAAACTTTGTTGGAACTGTGAACGACGATTGATTTCGATGGATAGAATGGTGTCCGAATTTCGTGACAAATGCCAGGCATCATGTCGACGTTCTAAAAGTATTAAGATGTGTGCTAAATCACAGTGGCTAAATCATGGAGGTAGAAAGTCTTTCTTTCTACCTCCAAGGCTTTGTGGTAGAAACAAGAAGCTGGTGTCAAGTGAGCCTGAAAGTTCGAAACCCAAAAAAGATGAGAAAAAGTTACAAGTGTTACTTTCATCCGATCACAGCTTGTTTTATTTTAACCCAATAACGTCCATGTTTACATTAGCCGGTACCTGACCCTATATTTCCCCACGCCCTCTACCGGGGAAATGGGTCAGGGAACCAGACTATGTATTGAGCTGCTGCGCTATGAATACACCAGGCTTTCAACTTGTAACTTTGAACCGAAATTCAGCGATTCCTAACACAAGGATTTGGAACCTGGTGTTTTCAATGAATACACAGATATACACAGAATCGGAATTAAAACAAGAGAACATGCCTCCACCAGTTACCGTAGGAAGCTGCACAAGTTACAACGCGTTAGGGGCCATGTTTATTATATTACATGGAGCTGAACACATCTTCGATATCCCCTGGTGACGAAACAAACTATAACTTACCAAAACTTGGTGTATTTACGGGCAAAACATTTCGATCAGCATTGCAAACTGGCTATTATCACCTGCATTTATCTAATTGTCTCAAAACGGACGAACTACGAGCAGACCTACGAGCTCGTACGAGTGACGTAATGTGCCGTACTTTCACAGTACGAGTGACGTAATGCAGGTCCCAAAATCGAAAAAGTGAGCGTCAAGCTGAGCGTGGAAAAACTTGCTATATTCAAGCTGAAATCAGTCAAGTCATTACGTGTTTATTTCGCATATTTGTTACATTTTAGCACCCGTACTCAGAACCCCTCTTTGACATTCTGTTTGGCATGTTTCTACGTTCATTTCGAATCCTATTTTGTCTTTTTTTTCAACGCTCAGTTCGACGCTGTTTTTGTTTTTCCACGCTCAGCTTGACGCTCACTTTGTCGATTTTGGGACCTGCATTACGTCACTCGTACTGTGAAAGTACGGCACATTACATCACTCGTACGAGCTCGTAGGTCTGCTCGTAGTTCGTCCGTTTTGAGACGATTAGATAAATGCATACAGATAACAAATGAATGAATGACCAGGTAATTTCAAGCATCGCTGCACTGTTCCCAATGG
Source organism: Ptychodera flava (assembly GCA_001465055.1). Taxonomy (NCBI): domain Eukaryota; kingdom Metazoa; phylum Hemichordata; class Enteropneusta; family Ptychoderidae; genus Ptychodera; species Ptychodera flava. Next base: position 127,173 of record LD349572.1, read on the forward strand.
CAGAGGAGGAACGACAAGGCGGACAACAGAAAATGACTCATGTGTCGACTCTAAATGAAGAGTTTCTCATCTAACATACAATAGCACATGCATTTTTATATTTGCCGGGGCATTAAAGTAAACTTCAAACATACTTTAATGTTCTTGAGGCACAATTAAAATGAACTTTCAATTTATCCTTTCAACATGAGTCATAAACATACACTAAAATTTTCCTTCACTCACAACTCACATTGAACTGGTCGTGAGCTACAGGTAACTACAAACCGCCATGGAGGTAGGAAGAGAGTGATCGCGTACTCGGATCAGAGTCGCCTCGACTTGGTGTAGTCTTTGGGAAAAATTACTAAAAGAGGTCAAAATCTGAAAGCAATGACCTCACAACCAGTCATGAGAAAAATGTTGGGAGTAACACTTTACAGCCACGTCCTGGAGACCGGCGGCAGACAGAAAATACTAAAAAGTCACAAACGTGAAAGTCATGACCTCATGACCGGTCGTGGGGCAAATACAACACTTTACAGCCACGAGATGTTAACCGGTCGTGGAAAGAAAATACAAAAAAAAGTAAAAAGGCTGAAAGTCACTACCTCACGATCTGTCTAGGAAAAAATGTCAGAAACAATGCATCACTTTACAGCCATGACGACTTATCGACGGGTCATGCAAAAAAGAACAGCTGAAAGCCATTATCTCACAACCTGTAGTGGAGAAAAATGTGGGGAAAAATTCAACACTTTATTGCTACTACCAGGTGACTGGTCGTGGAAAGAAAACAGAGAAAAAAGTAAAAGCGCTGAAAGCCGTCCGTGACCTGGTAAACGGTCGTAGAGAAAAATTACTGAAAAAGAAATCAAAACCTGAAAATCATGACTTCACAACCGGTGTCATAAGTCATAAAGCTGAAAGCTACTTCTTTACAATCGGTCTGTGGACAAAAATGTCGGCAAAAATTGAACATTTGAAGCAGTTCATCCAGTACTCTTTTCTTCTAATGATCCTTATTTAAAATATACCAACGTTTCGGCAACACACAAGTTGCCTTCTTCAGGGTAAAAGCCGAAAAATAAAAGTGAGCACATATAACAGTAAAAATCAGACTGGTAAAAGGAAAACTGAGGATTGAATCGAAATCAAATGAAAATTGCAATACCTATGAAAAGTGGAACTACAGTGAGTGAAAAAACAAAAACTGCAGTGGTATAAAATGAGATTAGGTTGAGAAATACGATATCTCTCTTCGACAAATGATCACTGATGGCATCGGTGACATGGGGCCTTAGTTAGTGACCACTACCTATCTGACTTACAGATTGATATATGGCGGGTGCCACATGTGGGGCAGGATGCGCTTACTATTTTCGAAACACCTGACATCACTTCTTGGTCTTTTGGCCAGAGGTCCATATATCTTTCTTTCATGAATTTGACTTTGTTTGTGTACCATCTATTTACTGTCTGTTCTGTGCTGTTTTGTGTCTATGTTTACAACTATTGTCTCACACATTTTTGACCTAGTGTTATTGGATTATGGATTGGTATGATTGCGATTATTTTACAAACGAATTATGATTTAAAAACATTGAAAAGCGCTATGACTAAAAAATTAAAGAGCAGTAAGTTGTTTGAAACAAGAAAGATGGCTGAAACAAAGGTGCAATGGAATGAAACTGACCTGGGTACGGTAGAACTATGCCAGCTGAAGTGGAAAAAAACATGTACATCACAGACATGACGACATAGTCTATGCAGGCCGCCATGTTTACTTGCATATTCATACCATACGGGAAGCAAGATATAAGGAAAATGTAGGTAGTAATGGAACTTGGGAGCAGAGCTGACACTCGGTGCGAACTGGTACCTACTTTCTTAATTTCAGGAGAAGATGCCAATGGAGGAAGATGCTACCAGAAAAATAAAACAAATTAATGAAAAGTATAATTGTCTTTTCTGTTTTTTTACTTGCATTAAACTTGGGTTGCATGGCAGTTGTGAATAGTCTATAGGCAGGTCTTTGACTTAGGGGTCTCCCCTTGCAGAATTTTTAAGCATGGTTCGCCAAACTTTATCAAAATGAAATTTTTATGGTTTACAGACACGGCTATTGTTTTTTGATATTTAAACTGCTATAAAAATTTATCAAAACTTTAAATATTTCAGAATTTCTTTTCATTAGTCTAGCCGCAGTTATATGACTAGGGGTCTCCTCTGGTAGAATTTATTAAGCATGAATCACCAAGTTTTATGGGGATGAAATTTTTAGGGTTTACAGACACAGCTATTGTTTTATAATCTCATTTCCAAATTAAATTTAGCATGATGATTTTTTAAATGCTACAAAAGTTTATCAAAACTGTAATTGTTTCAGAAGTTCGTTTTGTTAGTGTAGCCGCAGGTCTAGGACTAGGGATCTCCCTCAACGGAATGTATTAAGCATGGATCAAAAAACTTTATCTTAATGAATTTTTTGTTTACCGACACCGCTATTGTTTTTTGTTCAATCTCATTTCCAAATTGCAATTAGCATGATGATATTTTAAATGCTATAAAAGTTTATCAAACCTTTAATTATTTCAGAATTTTGTTTCGCATATATACTTTAAAAAAAGTATTTCTGAATATGTCAATCATTTTTATTCAGCCAAATTAAGTTAACATTGTTACTCCATTACTCGGACCATTACAGCAGTCATTTTCTTCTACACATACTTTGAGGTATTCCTAGTATGAGAGTCTACGGCACTACATTCAAGCATAGTGATGTTGACAATTACATGCATGCCAGTGCATGATTTCAAGTAGCCACGACAAAATTCTGATGGTCTTTAAAATTTAGTGGAACTATAGGTAACAACAGTGAAACAAACAACATTACTTATCGTGCCCGAGCTAAAGTGCAATCTCGGATCATGTATGACCATGAAAAATTGCCATGTCGGTCCATGCCATGATTCTGAAATGCACAAGTAAATCAGTCAACATATAAGCACACACTGTCTTTAGCGATCAAAGTCAACAATGATGTCAAATTCAACACACAACTGACAAAAGTATCCAAAATAAGCAGCAGAAAATTCAAAATTAAGTTACCGCTGTGTTGAAAAGACGACACATCCTCAACAGCAAAACGACGCTAATAGTTATATGTGCATGTGCATACTAAGCGTGGCCTCACTCTGACTCAGCTGTATACTGCTTCCTCGGTAGAACTGATATGTCTGCGGCCAAAGAAATGGATTTGCCAGTACCTGGTGAGTACCGTGTACGTAGGCCATCATTCTTCAGTCGATCAAAGGAGCCTTTCATGCCAAAATATACGTGACAGCGACAAAAGTACCAACGCTGTCAACTTCATATTTACGAGACATCATCAAATACACGCTAAGAAGTTTAAAACATAAAAAATCGGACCACACAGAGAAACAAAATGGCGTCAGTTTTGATACCCACATTAAGTCAGATTAGTCCTTGCAAAACAACACTCACTTGTTATATGCTCATGCGCATACTAAGCATGGCCCTGATCTATTATGGGCAGGTGGATTGTCTCGCTCGGTAGAACTGATATGTCTGCTGGCAAAGAAATAGATTCACCGGTACCGGGTGATTATCGCCTACGGAGGCCATCATTCCTCAGTCAATCAAAGGCGCCTTTCGTACCGAAAAAAACACACAACAGCAACAAAAGTCCCATCATTGTCAACTTCATATTTATGAAACATATTCAAATACAAAGTGAAACATTTACAACGCAAATAATCTGTCATGACCGAGAAACAAGATGACGTCCCTGTAGATTCTTCAACTCAGATTTTGTCCTTCAATTTTGCGCATGCGCAAATGGTAGCTTCGGCAAAATTGATTAAAAATCAACTAAATATAGAGTAACCACATATGAACCGAAAATGCTCACGTGTTTCATTATATATTGCATTTATGTGCAAATTTGAACCTTTGCTACATGTTTGCAATTTCATTGAAAGTGTTATGATCAACATAATGAACAAAATTCACCACAGATCAATGCTAAAGGTCATTAAGTATTCAAATATGTAATTAGCTGAAATAAAAATAATTAATTTCTTTGAGTACTGTCATTGTATCACCACTTAACATCCCTTTGGTGAAGTCCTTCAAGCTATATATGGCAAACTGTGAAAGCTTATTAGCTATGCAAATTATGAAGTAGCTGACATGAAAATGCAAAATGACTTTCAATACTGTTATAACCTGGTATAATGATCAATGTACACAGCATGTTATGCCAACTTTTATCAAGTAAATCCCAGTATATATCCCTAATTTGGCAAGTTCATTAAATGTGCAAATTAGGAATTGGCTGAAATAAAAATGTCAAATGACTTTCAATAATATTGTATCATAGTATCTTTAATGTACATAGCAAGTTTTGTCGACTTTGGTTTAGTCAATACAGATAAATATCCCTAATTAAGAAAGTTCATCAAATATGTAAATTAGAAATTGGCTGAAGCAAAAATACTTAACGAATTTCAATAACATGTATTATAGTATCTTAAATACATGTAGCAAGATTCATCAACTTTGCTTAAGTCAATTCAGATATACAGGTATATCCCTAATTAGAAATGTTCATTACAAATGCAAAGAAGGAATTGGCTGAAATAATAATGACTTTCAATAATGTTATATCATAGTATCTTCAATGTACACTATACCATCGTTTGGGCCAATCAGGTGGCAGATTTTAGGTCCTTGGCAAACAAAAAGGCTTCAAGCAATACAAATTTCGCATACTCAACTTTAACGCTTTGAGACGAAAAATTATGATTGTGGCCAAATTTTACCGCACGCAGAAAATAATCTTTGAACTCTTGGCTTGCAAATGGACCACGTGTTTTTGATTTCTACCATTGTTTTCATGAGTTAGAGGTGATCTAAATGGGCGCAGTACAGAGTAAGATATATATTTGCATTGCCATGGCTCCCAATCCTGGAAAAACCTCTCCGATAAGCAATGAAGTCAACTAAAAAACGACAACAGAGTTGAAATATGGGTTTCTAGCAATCTTTCTAGTGGCCTTATGCCTTATGCGGGATATCCGACCACAGGCGGGTAAAGATTGCATTATAGGCGCACCAACCCTAACTCACTGCATGGACATCACATTTACAAAATCGAAGTCCAAAGTCAACTACGTCCATGTTAGAACAAGAGAGATTTTCCATCACACGGGAGCATATCGCCACAAATTTTGCACAGATAGCGTTGCACTGGCATTGAAAAAAGGTACATGGAACACGGGCAGTTTCCTTCGCTATCGATAGGAAATGCATTGAGCAAGACACACTTCCGGATTCGCAAAAAATGAGGATCGCATTTATGGGGCACTCAAATATAACTATTTGCTGTGATACATAGCAGAGGTGTATACGTTTGTATTGCTGAGAACAACATGTGACGAAACAGACTTCTGAAGGTAGCTCGCTTTGGGAACAGGTCATCCTGACCCCTGTCCACTGCGACCCCAGTAATTCACACTGGTTTTGGTCACCTCGTACCAAGTCACTTCGACCCCGTCACACTTTTCACGTTATTTGACATTTTACTGAATATTTAACGCAACTTTGCTAGAGAGAATTGATGGTGTTTCTGTGATAGAACTGTTTGCTTCGAAACGATAATTTGGCTGAATATCCCTGCTCTAAGGGTGACCATAATACCATGATCGATCACGATATGATCATGATCGGACCATGATCAATGACCATGATCAATCATGATTCGAACATGAAATGCGACCTTAAAATACCCTGAAAGACCGTGAACGTTAAATTGACACATCAATTCATGATCAATCATGGTCATGGTCATTTTAATGTCTTTGACGGTCAAACTATCATAGCTTGTTAGTATGGTCAATTCAAGGTCATTCATTGTCGAATTTCATGGTCAAATCACAGTCATTCATTGCCAGATCACTGTATTTCATAGTCAGCTGATCATCCTTATTATGGGTGTCCATGGTCAAATCATAGTCAATCATTGCCAGATCAATGTATTTCAAGGTCAGCGCTTGTCATCACTCATCGAGGGCATTCATGGGCATTCATGGCCAGATCACTTATCATAATCATTCGCACTCACAGTCAAATCACGGTCATTCTTTATCAGATCACATGATTTTATGGTCAGTTTACCAAACTCATTACCACAGGAGTTCATGGTCCAATATATGCCCATTTATATATGTATCAGTGTATACTGTGGTTACATAACCTTTAGTAACAGTGAAATTCATTACCATTTAAATGTACTTCATAGCATTTCACAGTATTTCTGAGGTAAGATTGGGTAAGCTTACTGTGAGTAATTCATGCTAAAATGATCGTTTGTGTTCAAAGTCAGGAGACATTTTATTTAGTTTGATAAACTTGTCATAATGATTGTGCTCATGCGTAACCCAAACTTGTGTTTTGAACAGTCAAAATCAAACATTACACAGGAGAAATCTACAGAGATTTACAAGCAGGAATAAAATATAAATAGTAGTATAAACGTATATTCTGTTTCTTTTAGGGAAAATGAACATTTACTTAAGAGATGGTCTGTAAATAAAAGCGATGCATAGTGCAGCATACATTATCCAAATGCATGAATATTGAAAAATACTACTGGAAATATCCTGTAACAATGCTACTTTCTGCTACCTTAGGTGCACTGGTTACATGGTAATGTCAGACTAAATCAAAAGCACAGGTGATGAAATAGATGTGGCTAACTATCAAAGTTATTTAAGGCATATGATACCGGTAGATTTCAATTTAAAAAATACAGTAAAGTTTCAATGTGATATTTTATATTCCATCTCAAAGACACTACACCTGCCTAATGCCTTTTTAATCTGCTGCGAAGCATGAAACTCATTCATGCTTATTGTAGTTAACAAAAAATGCAATGTATACAGAATATGACACTATTTAATTTTCAAAGATTCATTATCACACTGACAGATGTAACAATGAACAGGAAATGATGGTCTACGCTGTGATTTCATAACACTAACACATTCAAAGTGCCAAGGGAACAAAAATCGACCGTATTTCACTGTTTCATGTTTGAGTAATCTTTTAAATCTAACTTCAGTATGACCCCAAAATGAAAACAATCGCTAAAATAATCGCTAAAATTCTGACAGAACCAAACAAACAGCCCTGGAAAACTTCATACCGATTGTGAACTACAAGCACAAGGCGGAAAAACAAAAACATTCTACATGCACTTACGGCCGGCCCGAATCTACTCACATTACATTGATATCATTACAACATATCAATTGAACAAAATTCTTCGGAAATACAAGTACCTAATTGAATAGCCACAGATAGATGCAACACAAAATATATTTCCCTGGCATGAAAAACCTGTGATCAGACAAATGTCGCTAAAATTCAAATGACGTGCGCCTTGTGGGCAGCCTCACACTTGAGCTCCTGAGTTTTGCTGTATTTTTTTTCTGTTTTCAACTTGAATGGACTCATATGATACAACGCCTGCATGAATATTCACTGACTTTAACTGTTATCACCAGAACTCGGTAAATGTCTTATTTATCCTGCCTGTTTTGCAATAATTTTTGTCAAAAAGTTTGTCTGAACTTGGCTTCATCTTCATACGTATGGCCAGTTGCTTTCATATGCTAATTTCAAGTATGCAATACCATCGGAATCTGTTACACCTGTGCAACAAGTTCACTGCCAATACGAGATTGCCTGAAGCAGTTTGGTCTGTTATTAAGTTATGTGGTCTCCGTGCCAAACTAGCCACCCATAGAGGGAAGAGAGCAGGTGCCCAAAAGGGTATTGTCAAACCTGTAAGTTTTTCAAATACCAGCTCAGAAGCAGCCAATGGAAATGCAACATCTCCACAAGATTCTAGTCAGGCTATAACTACTGTCATGAATGTCTTCAAATCTCAGAGGCAGTCGCGCTTTCGTTCAGTACATGCATCTAACCTCATCACCGTCCGTAGGAAATCATTATTCTGCAAACGACGTAATATTCATTTCACAATATGGAATGCTCGATCTGTAGACGGGAAACTACAGTCCGTCTCTGATTCCATCATTGAAAACAACACTGATGTATTTGCAGTCACCGAGACATGGTTTAAAGAAAGTGACAACAACATTGCAGCACGTCTTACATCATCGCTAAGTGGTTACAACATACACCAAGTTCCACGTGTAAAACAAACAGGGGGCGGCATCGCTGTTATTACACGTTCCACCTTAAAATTCACCCAAAATAAGACTTTGTCTTTCAAGTTTTTGGAGATCATGGATGGTAACCTGAATTTTCTGTCATCTGGGGTTCGCTTCATAGTTGTGTATAGGCCACCAAAGGGTACTATTAATGACTCTCTATGTGAATTTTCCACCTTCCTTGAGACTGTCATTTTCTCAGCTGGAAGATTGATCATAGTTGGCGACTTTAATATTCATGTTGACAACCCTGCTAACCCTGATGGAGAAAGGTCCTCTGACTTGCTTCATTCGATAGGACTTAGTCAACATGTGATCGGTCCAACGCATACCAAACACTTACAAAAAAACCCTATTGGACCCTTTTGGGAAATCATACAGGACTGCCCTATAGGGCAGTCTTATAGTATTTTGGCAGTGTTCCCTATAGGGCGGCCCTATAGGGACCCTTCTAGGTCCCTATACGGCCACCCTATAGGGCACTAGAAGGGTCCCTATAGGGTCGCCCTATGGGGCCGCCCTATAGGGTACTTGAGGGGTCCCTATAGGGCCGCCCTATAGGGCACTGAAGGGGTCCCAATAGGGCCGCCTTATAGGGCACAAGAGGGATCCCTATATTGCAATAGAGGATATAGGGCCGCTCTATAGGGCACTAGAGGGGGTCCCTATAGGGCCACCCTATAAGACACCAGCAGAGTCCTGGTATAGGGCTGCCCTAAAAGACACCAGCAGTCTTCCCTGTAGGGCCACCCTATTAGACACTAGTAGGGTACCTATGGGACACTAGCACTGCCCAAAAGAAGATGAACTGTATTTGGACTTTAAGGCTGCTATGTTATGTTGTGGGGCCCTTACGAAAATGTTTTTTTATTTATTTTTTAATAATTCTTGAAGGAATACTATTTACAAACCTGAAAATGTCTTAAAATAACACTGACTACAAGACCTAGCATTTTTACACAAAAAAAACCTTTATTTCTAAAGTCACAAAATATGACAAGTTATTGAGATACACAAAATATTTTGTAAAGCTGTTTGTAACAATTCAAATTGACTCTTATAGCTGAAACTGCACAAGTATACTACACATTGAAATAAGGATCTACCTTTCAGGCATTTTTTGACTCGCTTTCTCATAGGTTAAAACTCATATCTTGACTTTTGTTAGAGGTGAGGTGTTAGAGGTGCTGCATTGTCAAGTATCCAAACTGATGACACAAAGCATTCAATTTTCAGTAATTTTAGCAATTTAATAGCCAAACGAGGTCTAGTCACCAGCATAGAAAGAATTCAGGCTGCATGGTGGCAATATGTGAGCAAAAATTTACTTAGATATCCATGTCCAGTCCTGTTCTGTTATGTAACACAGTCAAAACCCTTTGTTTCATAGGTTCTTTGTCTCACCTTTGAGATATTTCTTTTACCTCCATGGTCTCACGTAAATATCAATGCATTGTCGATAATTTGTATATAAAATCATATCCCAAACTACACAACTACCTTGCCTTTAAACTGCAATCCTGTATATGTTGTGTGTATGGACTGAAATGCCATGGTCAACAAGCTACATGTACATGTTACACAGTGTCTATACACTGAACAGGCATGTAGACAAAGGATCATTGTGAACCTGACTGTATATGTAACTTTTCAGTCTTCCAAAGCAAAACATTGACATATGATAATCTATCCTACCTAACCTTGCCATAATGCAGAGAATAAAAGCTGTTAAACACCTGGTTATGCTGCTACACAGTCATTCTTTAGAGCTGGAACTGCCTTGTGTCTTTTCAGTGGCGGCCATATTGTTTTGATGATGCCTACCCATGATGCATTGGAGCCCAAAAATGCATTTGGAGCCCCAAATGCTTAAGGAGCATCTTATAGAGGACTTCAAAAGTGTAGAATACAGCTTCATCATGGCAAAGATGGTGGAGAAACAGTAAAGAAAGAATGAATATTAAAACTTAGTCTAGTTTTGTGCGTGTAGAATAAAAAGAAGTGTATGATATGTTACTGACTGCTTTCTATACTTTGTTGTGAACAGTATGTATAATTATGTCACTTGTATGTGCCCTGCAGGGCATAATATTGCTGTATAGGTCAAGTAATTGCGCTACTCAGGGAGAGTGTAGGGGGCCCATTGTGTAAAATACTGCTGCATGCATCATGTTCCAGTGGCCAACACGGCAAAACAATATCTTCCATAAGGTATGTTTAGGGGCCCTATAAGGCATGGGTAAATGCCCTATAGGGAATAAAAGCGCCCTATAGGGAATGGGTAAGTGCCCTACAGGGTATAATATTGCCCTATAGGGCATGGGTAAGTGCCCTACAGGGAATAATATTGCCCTATAGGGCATGGGTAAATGCCCTATATAGAATAAAAGTGCCCTATAGGGCATGGTTAAGTACCCTACAGAGTATAATATTGCCATATAGGGCATGGATAGGTTGCCCTATAGGGCAAGCCTTGCCTTACTGGTACCCTACTGACGTCCTACAGGATTCAGTTCTGCCCTATAGGGTTTTTTTGTAAGTGAAGGACTCAATTGGATTTTATTATCACTAGATCGGCTGACGATTGCATTTATCACATCAAATCGGATTGGTGCTTGCCATCTGACCATGCTGCTTTGCATTTCTCAAGCATATTTGCAAGACCACAGCCACTTAAACTTCTCCGATCTTCAAGGAAACTTGCCAACATTGACATTGACATTTTTCAACGAAAGATTGCGTCATCATTACCTTAAAGTGACTTCGGATGTATGGACGAACTTGTGAAGATGTACAACAATGCAATGACATCGGCCATTGATGAGGTTGCGCCTGTTGTTAACCAGTAAGTCCTGGATAAAGCTCGTGCTACTTGGTTTACTGAAGATCTGTTAACGGAACGTCGGAATCTCCGTCAGCTTGAAAGACAGTGGAGGAAGACTGGTCTTGATGTCCATAGGGAAATGTTTAAATCTGCTCGGAATCAGTACACGGCCAAACTGCGAGAAGCACATTCATCGCTTCGGAATTGGATCCTGTTGAGTTACCTGATATCTTTGCTAAGTTCTTTCATTCAAAGATTGAGCAGATTTCTTGAGATGTCATTTGTTCCACCATCTGACATTTCTGTTAACTCTAGACTCAGTTTATGTTCCTTTGAACCAGTAACCATTGAGTTTGTTGAGAAACTAATCAGTTCATTACCTTCCAAATCCTCAAGTCTAGACCCAGTACCAACAGTTCTGATAAAGCAGTGTTTACAACAGGTATCGCCAACAATCATGCATATAATTAATACCTCATTCATATCAGGTAAATTTCCACAGTTGTGTAAATCAGCCATTGTACGTCCTTTTTTGAAGAAACCGGATCTTTACAAGAATGTTTTGAAAAACTACACACCAGTTTCAAACTTACCATACATATCTAAGTTGATCGAAAAATCTGCTTTAACTAGAAATCAATTCACATCTGGCCAACAATAATTTATTTGCGAAATGTCAGTCAGCCTACCGAGAATATCATACTACCGAAACCGCTCTCATTAGGGTCCAAAATGAGGTATTGAGGGCTCTTGACAAGCGGGATACTGTTATTTTAATTCTTCTTGTTTGTCAGCTGCTTTTGACACCATCGACCATAAATTTTGATACATAGACTTCGTCACAGATTTGGTGTTAATGGCACAGTTCTTAAATTGATTGAATAATATTTACAAGATAGAACAATGAAAGTGAGTGTTGGGTTGGTGGTGTCAGGAGTACAATCACTTGATTGTGGTGTCCCCCAGGATTCCGCACTTGGACCCGTGTTTTTCACTTTATACACAGCATCTCTTGAGGACATTATAATTAAACACAAGCTGGAAATTATGTGCTATGCTGATAATACCAAGTTGTATGTCGTCTGCTCACGTGATAATTTCCCCTGTGATGAGGTTGAAAGTTGTATTGGGGAAATTGGTCTATGGATGAGCAATAACATGCTTACTCTCAATGAAGGTAAAACTGAGGTTATCAGATTTTCCTGTAAGTTTGTGAAGGGGAATCAACCACGGGATTGCGACATTCAAGTTGGTGATGTGGTCGTCCATTCTTCACCTACAGTCCCTGATCTTGGCGTATTATTTGATTCATGTATGTCTATAAAACCACACATTTCCAATTTATGTAAATCAGCGTCATTTGCTTTGTGGAGAATAAGTAAAATCCGACACCTTTACGATCAAGACTCCACAGAAAAATTAGTCCATGCCTTTGTAACATCTAGGCTTGACTATTGTAATAGTCTTCTTTATGGTCTGCCTTGCAATCTACTCAATAAGATTCATTTAGGGACTGGACACAAATTACAGGGGGGGGGTGGGCCGGTGTTTTTTGGGGGTGGGTCGCCATTTTTCGCGCAAGCATTTTTGAAGGGTCATAAAATTTTGTGCA
>LD349572.1:141845-158987 GCA_001465055.1 Ptychodera flava
TTTTTTTGGGGGGTATTGAGTAACAGGGGAGGGTCACTTATTTTCATGCACGGATAAGGGGGAGGGTCACTAATTTTTGTGCATGAACTTTTGAAGGGTCACTATTATTTACGCAGCGGTTTTTCGAAAAACAGTGGCCCACCCCCCTGTAATTTATGTCCAGTCCCTTAATCCAGAACTTGGCGGCACATGTAGTTTCAAAAACAAAGAAATCAGATCACATTACCCCTGTGTTGAGTAGATTACATTGGTTACCACTACAGAAACGTATTGAATTTAAGATTCTCTGTATTATATACAAGATTTTACATGACATGGCCCCTGTATATCTTCAGGAACTATTAACTATTTGCTCTTCTGGTCGTGCCTTCATGGTACATATATGCTCTATCAACCCATTTCTAATACAGCTTTTTACGAAGACAGGGCTTTTTCCGTTGGTGCTCCACGTTTGTGGAATAGGCTGCCATTTTTATTGCGTTCATGTTGCTCTTTTAGCAGTTTTAAAGCTTATCTTAAAACACGTCTTTTTAAACAGTATTTTTAGATCTTTTAGAACAGTTTTGTACTGCGCTTTGAGATGTTTGTACATGTAAAGCGTCTTTTTTTAAGTAATAAATATTATTATTTATTACTATTAAAATTTCGATAGAACAAAATAAACACTCTAGCGAAAACTTTGTAGCACTTGCTTATGATTATGAACTACCACATTTTAAACACTCAAAACACAGCGGGAAAACTAAAACCGCTGGCCCGAATCTACTCGCATTAAATTTTCTTCACAGTCGAACGAAATTCCTCAGAAAAACAAATACCTAATATGCTTCGCTAAGAGTTATAAAGTGTCTGGCCGGCAAAATAATCGGCAATTTCCAATGAAGTACTGTCAAAACTGTCAAAACTTCACAGCTGAGAGCGATATCACTGTGAAGCCCTTCTACTGTGAATAAGGAACGGTCGTTTAGGGAGCCAATCAGGTGTATTGTTTCACATCATGTGATTGTGATGGTTTAATACACTTCCGGGTCAGGAGTCATGCATGTGTCTCGCACGTAGCGGCCCAGAGCCCACAAAACAATGGTCTCTTCAGACTTTGCGGCCTGTTTATAGCCAGGAAAACGCAAAGGGGGGGGGCATGGCAGAGCTAATTTACAGCTAATTTTGTCAACGGAAATCTGATATGGAATCAATAGACCTGTTCGTCCACGATCTCCAGATCGGCATCATACAACTGTGCACAGTTGCTCAGTGCATTCATGGAGGTAGCCCTACGAGAATGGCGAGAGAGTCCGGCTTTGGCTGTGTGGCTTTGGACTGCATCACTATTTTCTGCAACTCTGTTCATGATTTAAAGAAGTATGACTATGAGCTGTCAACTCTGACAAGTTACAACAGTGAGCAAGATACATTTTAGGTGAGTGGTTTACTAATGTATCACTTCGGTTTAGCAAAGTTGAAACCATAACTCCTCCGTGAAACATTTAGTGTTTTCGATAAGATATTTTGAAAATGTTACATTAAATAACAAACTTATTTTTAAAAGTCACAATGCATAATGAATAATTTTAAAGACTACAGATAATGTATTCTGATAATCTAAGTCATTTTGTCAGTCAGTGGGCTTGCTGAAATTCAATTTCTGTCTTGTAAAACTATATCTAGTGTACATGAATATAGTTTGGTTTGTTGCATGTAAATTTTATATGTATACCAGTATGTTGTACAGTATAATGCAGTCCTTACATTGAGTGTTGCATTCATGCAACAATGCTGTACAGATTGTTCAATTATATGGTAGATAATTGCATGTTTCACTGATGACATTAAAAAATTATAAAGCCAGCATATTCAAAACTACAGTTTATCCTTGTAAATTATTTCTATTATTTATATATTGTATTAGTTACAGTACAGTCTAATTAATGGCAATGATCATCATAGGGATGAGATCATTATACTTTTACATTATTTATTAGTCTAAGTTGAATTTGGAATCAGCAATGAATATGAATGATCATCTTTCATGGTCACAAAACTCTGGAGAATTCATGTTGACCGTGAATGACCATATTTCAGGATCATTGTCTGTTATGGTCAGATCATTGTCAGGTATCATCATGGTCATCAGATCAAGGTCAGTCATGATCAAAACATGATCGATCATGATCGACCGTGAAAGGACATGAAATCATGGTCAACCTAAAAGCAGGGATGTTTGCACCACGGCCTAGTGCCTTCATGTCCGCGGAGACAATTCAACATGTTCCACAACAAGGCCAAGACAAAAATTGGATATATCAATAAAATGGCTTCACAAAGGCTGAAATACACTATACTCGATGAAGTTTGTGAAATGAAATCAAATTGCCAACACAAGTGTTTGTCTCGGGTAGTACTATTGTCCAGACTGTTTTTTCCATACAGTGCAGTATTTGTCAGTGACAAATCTTTGAAATACATTTTTTGCAATGAGCTGGAAATTTGACTTATATCGAGTTAATGTATATACATATTCCATTATTTACAGGGACACGTTTATTTTCTCAATCCGCAATCTGCGGACTTCTGGTACGTGCTGAAGTACATTGACTGCTCATGTCAACTATCGTTTCTCCCTCTGCAGAGTTTCTGTATCTCGTTCAAAATGTTGTACCTCGAACACACGATATTGATGGTATGTAGCTTTACAGTATTGAAAAATTATCATAAAATGGCCACCACTTCTAACCATAACACGAATTGTTGATCGTATGCATACCAAAGCCTATCCAGGAAATTGTTTCACGAACACCCTCGCCTTTTCATCTGACACAGTTAGAACTAAACAAGCGACCTAACGGCCAATATAGCTCCGCTGTGTTTGTGTAGAGAATAACTATTTTTGACACATGTTGATGAAGGTGAAAATATTTGATAGCTCAATTCAGTCGCCAGAAAAAAGTCCCTAAAATATTTGCAACAAGTCATTGACAATGACATAGTCCCCACTTGTAATAGGAGTATTAGTCTTGATGGGGCAGGGAAATGTGGTCATTAAGAAGTATCACTGGAGTGTATATGTTCAGATCTATGGGCACATAGGTCTATGCCGTTGTTCCCAATTTGAAACATGAGGCATGTCTAAGTTATGGTTCTAAATCAGGAAAAAAGATCAGACCTCTAGCTGTATTGGACAGCCAAGAAATACATATGTGCATAATAATGAGGTACAAGATGTGACATCTTAAGGTCTAATATCCTATCAGAATTGGAGGGTATAGAACTTGTGGTTACTGAGTTATGCATATATATGTATAATCAAGGTCAAAGGTCATAAGGTATTCGCATTGTTTCAAAACTTTCCGAGGTATATTCGTATGTAAACATAGCAAGTCAGTACAACATCCAACAGATACGAAGATAAAGGTATTGTGAAGTAGCAGACGAAGAAATTTTGAAGATTTAGACAATTTCGTGGAAGATAGAAATCTTTTTTCTTGCTCGAGAAATGACAAGTCAGCGTAACCCAACAGACAGCATGGAAAACAATAGTCCAAGATCCTACAGTGCAGCTGTTGCAGGTGAATACGATGCATTCTCGTCAGCCATGCCAGTATTTCTGAAACAAGCTGACGTAGATCCTAATATCAGACAGCAAAGACTAGATGGTCCTGAGATTATTCAGGGTTTGACAGAAGTTATAGAAGTGAGCGCAATTTCAGGGCTTCAGCGCGCCGGAGGAATCTGGAGAATCTATGTTCGTGACCTGGCAGACAGATTAATACTGCTACAAAACGGACTAAACTTGAGAGGTAAACACATTCAGTTGTATGACACAAATCCATATAATAGATCAAGAGAAACTTCCATCAAAGTGACTGTAAGCGAAATGCCTCTGTTGGTGCATGATAGTATAATTGCAGAAGGATTACAAAATCTAGGATGCAAGTTGCTGAGCAGAGTCATTCGAGAAAAGTGGCGCGTCAACAACCAACTGACAGAAATATGCAACGGCAATCAATTTGCCTTTGTCGAAAGACTGGCAAAACCACTCCCGCGAGTCTGGTCTTTCGGCTCCTCTCGCGTGAAGATTTTTCATCGTGGTCAAGTTTCGCAGTGTCAGAAATGTCTTGAAACTGGACACGATGCACGAGAGTGTGTGAATCAAATTAGATGCAGAGCGTGCCAAAAAACAGGGCACAGACAAGAAGAATGCATTGTCAATACTGAAAGAGAAGACTCCAACTTGACACAAGACAGCGAAACGGAGATAGACTCGACGTCCGAAAGTGGAGAAAGCCATGTACAGCTGCCAGCAAAACCAAGACAGAGAACACTTTCCGAGTTTTTGAAAAGTAAGCAAGGTAAAACTCCTATGATAAGCGAACAGAAAGTACAAGAGACACCAAAACAAAATGTAAATAAGTGTGTCATATACCATGAATTAACCATTTGGGCGCCAAAGTCTATTTTTGTCAACTTTATAAAATATACCACAGTCAATTTTTCTGCTTCTTGCCCAAATTTTGATTAAAATCTGTAGCTGCTGAGAAATGATATCCATTTGGTCCAAAATTATGAAAAAAACGTACAGAAATGTTCATAGAAATAGGTAAAATATCGCATTAAAATTTTGGTGTAAAAATTACAGCAGTCAAAGGGTTAAACAAGCTATTTCTGTGATTTCAAAGTTAAAAGTATATTTCTTTGGCATGGTCAAATGATGTTTGCGGTGCAATGATTTGCTTAGGTACTTCGTTAATTTGCATAAATCCAATACAAAACAAAAATCCAATACAAAAGAAATTTTCTGTCATAAAATGTATTGAACAATCTATTTCAGCCATTTTGAAGTTTAATTAAATTTCTTGAGCATGAAGAAACACCTTTTGTGGTTCAATGTTTTTAAAAGACACTTTGATGATTTTCAGAAATTAAATATGGCTGCCAAATTAATGCCCAAATAGCTTCAAATATAAATAAGGTTATGGTAGAGTTTTTAGGAATAGGAATATCAAAAAAAAACTGTCAAGAGGGCACTGCACCCAACGCACTGTATTTTGCAAATATTCTTCCAATTTTTATTAATTTGTTAACCCAAGATTACAAATTGTTTAGGTTCACCTTTTAGCTTGGCAAGCAGTCGTAAGTTGCATGATATAGAAGGGTTAATGTATGCAAATGTATACAAATCACCCGAATTCCTGCTTCCCTTTTATCCGAATTTCAAGATTTCCAAAGAATATAACTCTGTTCTGGCTGGGTCATATTTTCTGAAATTTTCACGTTATGTTTTTAAATGCTATATAACAAAACAACTATTTTGTTTTGCAATAAAATTCTTACATTTTGAATTAGAGGCACTTTTATTTTGCTAACCATGATTTTAAGCACTTTTTTGAGTGTTAGTCGTTCATCCCATGCCATTTTAGAATGAGGATATACTATTGTTTCAAGTGAAATATTACATTTCACAAAATAGTTTGTAAGGGTTTCCTTGTCATCTTATATGAGAAATATTCCTTCGAAAAAAACTGTGTTGGCAACGTGCAGCTCCATATTAAGTCCTTGAATATTTATTTTTAAAAATGTAGAAAATATACAATAAATTTATATACAATAACGATCCATTTACAAATAAAAGTTTATTTTAATAAGTGTCTGTGATACCTGAATTCGTTAAAATACCCCATAAATATATTGTATTTTGAAAAGTATGTTAAAGCAAATTTGGTAGACTTACATATATGACTTCCAAAAGGATTAAAATACGTATAATATGTTGATGTGCGTTTACTATTGAGTTGTAAAAAAGTCATTCAATTTTAATTATTTGTGATTTTTCTAAATATGACAACCGTTAATGATTGTTAGTCATCTAATAATCTCTTTCTGAATATAACATTGGATTCATCTGTGTACAGCATTATTTGTGATTTTTATATGTGCTTTATACTCTACAGTGTTAAAACATGTCTTTAATGTCGTATCACTAGTCTTTAATGTTTACTGTTTTAAAAAGGTCGTGGACAAAATCTTTAGTTTCTAATTTAGACTGAACCCCTTCCTTATGGACGAGTGCATCTTTGGTACATCCCCCTAGATGATAGGCAAGAAGTCATCACATATAACAGCAAAAATACAATAAACACAACAAAGATAAAAACAACGCAAAAAATAAAATAATGTGACCAAAAATAACACATGCCACAATAGAGACAAATTAAAACTTAGCGCTGATGCAAACAATGTCAGACTCTTAAAAACTTGATCAACACACAAACTCACAAAAATTGAAAATTGCATGCTTAGCAAAGACTTAAAATTAATTCAAACAACTCATTAGCCCAACAGAATCCAACTGTTACACGATGCAAACATGTACATCTGGAAAAACGACACTTGGAAAAATGACTCAAGATGTACTTCTTTGTATAGTGTAATAGTTGGATTCTTTGTTTGAATTGATTGTAGGTCTTTGCGAAAGCATGCAGTTTTCAGATTTTTTGAGTTTGTGTGTCCAGAAAGTTTTTATGAGTCTGACCTTGTTTCCAATAGTGCTAAGTTTCAATTTGTGTGTTTTACGACACTTTTTATTTCGGTCATATCATTTTTGTTGTATTTTTAGCTTTGTTGTGTTTAATGTATTTTGCTGGTATGTGTGATGACTTCTTGCCTATCATCTAAGGGATCTTATAAAGACGCACCCATCCATAAGAAGGGGGTTCAGTCTGAATTAAAAACTAAAGATTTTGAACACCCCTTTTTTAAACAGTAAACATTACAGATAACAGGCTTTGACACTGTAGAGTGTTAAACACCCTTACAAATTACGAAAATGCCACACACAGATGAATTAAATGTTATATTTAAAAAGAGAATATATCATTCAGAAGACTAACATTCATTAACATTAACGGTCGTCATATCAGAAAAATCTAAAAATTTTAAAAATGAATGTCCAAGGATTAACACTTTCTTCTTGATAGTTTCCTAGTGCTAAAAACTATACCAAAACCGTTATTTATATTAGAAGCTATTAAGCCATGGGGCATTAATATGGCAGCCATATTTAATTTATGCAAATTATCAAAGGGCCTTTGTAAAAATTGAGCCACTAAAAGTGTTTCTTCATACCCCTGAAGAAAAATATTAAAACTTTAAAATCAAAGATATAGCTTGTTTAATGCGTGGTGTATGACCGACAATGTCCTTTGTAGGAATGTTGGCCACCATATTGGATTTATGCAAATTAACAATTACCTATACAAATCAAAGCATCTCGAAAATCGTTTGTCCATGCCAAAGAAATATACTTTTACTTTAAAATCACTGAAATAGTTTGTGTAATACGTGGTATATGACCGAAAATGTCTTTTGTAGGAATGTTGGCCGCCATATTGGAATTATGCAAATTAATAAAGTACCTATAAGGAACATTATACCTCCAAAATAATTTCCTGGGCCAAATTACTAGTGTCAGACTTTGAAATTACTGAAATAGCTTCTTTAACATGTGATATATAGCAAATTATGTTATTTGGTTGGATGGTTGGCCGCCATATTTGATTTATGCAAATTAGACATATTTCCCCAAGGTGGATTCGAGTGAACTTTTAATATGTTGTTCTGGGTACCTCTCTGAAATGCATTCCGAAGAAAAAAATTCTGTTGCAATTTGTGGTGGGTCTAACCATATTTTGACTGGACTAGGAGAGACCTGCAACCGGGAACCGTCCAACGTCTGCGAGCCGTTCACAAATGTAAGTCAATGTACCGTTCGTCTGTACATCGCTATTATATTCTGTAATCGTTGTATTGCAATGTTTACCGAAAGATAAATTTTCGTTGAGTACTGATTCATACAGAATTCACTTTCGTTTCACAACAGTTACTTACAGTAAGTGCTGAGATTTTTGCAGATTGTCGCCGTCGTGTATGTAAACAACATAGCATACTGCGAGTTGTGCGCTGTCGGACATTTTAATTATTTCGATCATGAATTTTTATGCATTTTCTGCTTCAATTTTTCAACTTGATTATATCTCATTTTCAAATAATTATCGATTTCTTTCATAAAATTTACAATGTTTGGTCAAACGGTAAAGACTTACACTCTTCCCAGAACGATTTATATTTTTCAGAATCCATTGCTGGTACACGTACACTAAAGGGGACAAGAAATTCAGAGAACAGAAGTCAGAAAGCCAAATCGCAGCCTTTGACAGTAATGTAAATGTTACATGAAACTTCTCAAGTCAAAAGAAAATCTTGACATGATCATGACACTTATTTGGCATGAAATGTACGTGGCATATAAAATAAATTGTACCACAATTGAATTTAACCTTTTTTTCTCTGTCGTCTTTTTATTTATAATAACTTTATTTGCGCTGACCATTGTTTCTCGTGAAACTGGTATTTCAGAGCTCAGTTGGATCATGGTGGTTGTCACCTGGTTGGATAAAACACATCCTGTGCTGTCCACAGTCTGCCATAAGATTTGTCAGATTTTCATTCTCATCCATGTCACTGACATTGGCCATGTCTGCACAAGTGATTCTACAACTTCTGTGTACATATCTGAACTGAACTTATATTTTTGAAGAAGATAAAATTTTGAAACTTGTGGTACAATACAAGAAATTTTGCTGTCACTTAATTGTGTTACTTCTTTGGTTTTCAGTATCTCTTGTCTATTATAATGTATTTAGTTTTCTTACTATAACTGAAATTGGTAAAAGTTTATTCCAGAGCTGACTGTTGTGGAATTATACCAACTTTTGAAGGAAATTTTGTATTGTGTAATTTGCAGCAAATGTGCAGTAACATGCAAACTAATTTGCTGTATTATTTTCAGTAATATTCAAATTAATTTGCAGCAAGTTTGCTGCAAAGAGTTTGCAGCAACGTTGCGGCAGGGTGTTTGCTGCATATTTGCAGCAAGTTCACACGAAACCTAATTTGCATCTGAAAAATGAACCACCCGCATATTTGCGGCAAAAAGTTTGCTGCAGATTTACTGCAAAGCTTGCGGCAAATTTGCAGTAACAGTTTGCGGGAGGCCTAAAATTTCGGTAAGGGTGTAGTATTTTTAACAAGTCATCGTTGATGACACAGTCCCCACTTGTTAATGGGTACTTTGATTACAGGTCCTCAGAGAGGATAGAGTCCTCTTCATTAGGTCTGTGATAAAAATACTTTTGAATACATTCGCTTGATACATGTCTGAGTTATGGTTCCTGACATGAAAAAATCGTAATTAAAGGGCCACAAGGCGGCCATATTGGATCGTATCACTAAACAATGTGCATATGTATGACATAGGTCAATGTCCTTGTACCAACTTTGAATAAAATCAGTTGAGATATGCCTGAGTTATAGCTTTGTACATGAAAAAATCATAACAAAATGGCAGCACAGCAGCCATATCCCTTTTCCTGCCAGACAGTAATAACTGTATCACTTCCCCATCAGTCAAGTCAGTAAAAAGCGGTATTGAGCCAAAGCATGATGTATTTTCACCCACTTGGCTTGGTCTGTTATAGCATCTCTTGTCCAAAAAAAATCAAGTTTACAGTATTTATCTTTTCTAGAGGTTTCAAATGTACAGTATTATGTTAAAATACACCGTATGGAATACATTGTGTTTCATTAATTTTAACCATCTTGACCTGGTGGTGAAGTATGGACTTGGCAGGAAAAGGGATCGTATCACAAAACAAATGAACATGCATATGTATGACATTGGTCAATCTCCTTGTACCAACTTTGAATAAATTCGCTTGATACATGTCAGAGTTATGGTTCTACACATGAAAAAAATGTAACAAAATGGCCACACGGTGGCCATATTAGATTGTATCGCAAAACAAATTGACGTGCATATGTATGACATAGGTCAATGTCCTTGTACCAACTTTGAATAAAATTGGTTGAGATATGTCTGAGTTATGGCTCTGTACATGAAAAAATCGTAACAAAATGGCCGCACAGCGGCCATATTAGATCATATCACAAAACAAATTGAGGTGCATATCTATGACATTGGTCAATGTCCTTATACCAACTTTGAATAAAATTGGTTGAAACATGCCTGAGTTACGGCTTTGTATATGAAAAAATCGTAATAAAATGGCCGCCTGGCAGCCATATTGGATTGTATCACAAAACAAATTGAGTTGCGTATGTATGACATAGGTCAATGTCCTTGTACCACGTTTGAATAAAATCGGTTGAGATGTGCCTGAGTTATGGCTCTGTACATGAAATAATCGTAACAAAATGGCCGCATGGCAGCCATATTGGATCGTATCAGAAAACAAATCGACGTGCATCTGTATGACATATGAAGTAATCCTTGTACCAAGTTTGAATGAAATCGCTCCGGGCATCTCTGAGATATCTGCGTGAACGGACGGTCGCACGCACGCACGGACGCACGGACGGACGCACGGACACACGCACGGACATGACCAAACCTATAAGTCCCCCCGGACGGTGTCCATGGGGACTAAAAACTCGTGCGTCTTCAGCCCGATCGGCCATTGTTGTTTACGAAGCGACTTCCTGTTTCAACTGAAAATTTCCTACCCTGTCATATTTCTCTGCTGTAATGATAATGCATGTCAATGCATGTCTCTTCCTACCTCCATGCTCTGAGTAATTTTTCTTACCGTCTCATGTTTCTCTGTTGTAATAATAATGCATGACAGTGCTAATGTACGTTTCTACGCGTCTTATTTCGTGGATTGAACTAGTATTTTTTTGAGGAAGTATACGTACATTTGTAAAACTAGGACTAAATTCACGCGTCTCCGACTCAATCGGCCATTGTTGTTTACAACACGACATTTTGTGCGTTTCCTCTGAGTAATTTTTCTTACCGTCTCATGTTTCTCTGTTGTAATAATAATGCATGACAGTGCTAATGTACGTTTCTACGTGTCTTATTTCGTGGATTGAACTAGTATTTTTGGGAGGAAGGCATACGTACATTTTTAAAACTAGGACTAAATTCACGCGTCTCCGACTCAATCGGCCATTGTTGTTTACAACACGACACTTTGAAATTAGATGCGAAAGCTTGAGCATGCGCTGATTGCAATGTTGTAGTGATTAACATAATCTCGCATCTGACAAGTCTCTCAAATCACGGGAATTTCCGTGTGCTTGCGATACGAGAGATAGGCAGTTACGTTTGTTTATGTTAATGAGTGTTCAAGTTTTTCACGGATTATAACCAGGATTACATGAAAGAAAATAGCTAGTTGCCTGTCCTTCCGTTTTTAAAGTCTATGGTAAATGACACCAAACGTCGCAACTCCCACCCAATCAGCAATGGGTCAAAGTTCAGCTAAGCCGATGACAAAACCCAGCACTACAGTAGCCACTTGTACGTCCATTTGTTGCAATTTTTGTCCACAATAATGAAACTCTTACAACTTACAACCTACATTCACATGCAACAGCGTTCAACTCAGCCATACATTCAAGGTCAAGGTGTGAATGTCCCTCACATTGCAACAATGCCCGCACAGTGACGATTTGCGAATTGTGCCCGCACAGTGCCGGCACAGTGCACTTTATCTGCCCGCATACTGCTGGCAATGATGCTCGTTTCGTGCGCGCACATTGCACTTTTTATGCGAGCATTGTTCCCGCACCAGTGACGGGTTCTGCGTGGACTGTACTGTACCTAGAAATGATCGCAACTGTGCGACATTCTTTGGGATTGGAGCCTGCTTAATTGCTTGCAATGACGATTCTACAGGTCTCAATCCTTCATCACTGTATTCTAAACCCAGATATACAGTACTTCCTTTGACAAATTCACATTTCGACAAATTGACTTCCTCTAAAATATCAAGATTTTCATGAACATTATTTCCTCCAATGAGAATATCATCTTGTTTACATACACATTTCTGAATACCCTGTAAGATACAATCCATCTTACTTTGGAAAATCTTTGGTGCTGACTTCACACCATAAGGTAACTTAGTATAGGCATACAGGCCTTTGTGAGTACTGATGGTTAAGTACTTCCGACTTTCATCATCAAATGACAATTGTGCACACGCATGCGTCAAATCTAATCGTGAAAATACCTTTGACCCTGACAATTGAACATACAAATCTTGAGTAGTTGGCAGAGTACATTGCTCATCCTCAACTACAGGATTAATACTGACTTTATAATCTCCACATATTCTTACAGATTTACCCGATTTGGGAACGACAACAATAGGACTCGCCCATTCAGAGCCGTCTACTTTAACAATTACACCGTTTTCCTCTAACTTTTGTAACTCTGTTTCCACTGCTTCCCCAAGCGCATATGGAACTCTACGAGGTTTATGAAACACAGGCTTGGTGCCTTCTTTCACACAGATGTGAACTTTGTGCCCCCGCATACCATCGTAGCTATCAGAAAACACATTACTGTACTTACGTAATACTGAATCAAGTTTGTCTTTCGTATTACCGGTCATACAATCACAGCTTTCTTTGTTAGCCTTTTCAGCTACACATGTAAAAATCTTACCCCAATTTAATTTCAACTTTTTCAACCAGTTTCGCCCAAGTAATGTTGGTTTACCAGGGTGATCTACTATAATCAGTGGCAAGTTGACACGCTGACTTTCATAGCTCACTTCGACCGAAATTTCTCCACTAACGGAAATTGTATCGCCAGTGTAGCTTTTCAATTTAATTCTCGACTGTCTCAAAGGAATTTTCCGGAAATTCTTGTCATACTCTGACTTTGACATGATACTGTAGTTAGCTGCCGTGTCTACTTGCATGGACACTGATTTACCATTAACATCCTGTTTTACATAATAACCAGATTTTTCTCCACTTACATTCATATTAATGGAGGACTCAACATGATACACATTACAATTAGAATCATCACTGTCGCTATCTGCTTCAGTGACAGCCTTTACTGATTTTGACTTACCAGACTTTGGCTTTTTACCACTTTTGTTATCTTTGCCCTTTGGTTTCGACTTACAAAATTTCGCAAAATGACCACGTTTAGAACACTTATGACACTCAACATTTTTGTGTGGGCAATCTTTAGCCAAATGATTATTTCCACACCTATAACACTGTATAGTCTTAGAAGAGTCACGTTTGCTTACTACTTTACTGATCGTCCCTTTACTTGAAGTGTCCTTCGCCATTTGATTTGACTGGTGCAGTCCTGCTTCCATCAATATCACGATCTCGCACGCTTCGATGAAACCCAACTCTGAAATGTCTTTCATAGTCCCGCAAAATTCTACCTTGACAGCACTCCTTGTAGTTACAGTCCCGCAGCTTCTGCTTCAACGCGGTTATGTAGTCTTGCACTGATTCGCCTGGCTTCTGGTCCCGCTTCAGGAAATGGAAAGCTCCAGCAAGTTCCATCCGCGCTGGATCGTAGTACTTTTCCAAGCACGCCACAATCTCTGCTAGGGATTTGTCTGCTGGTTTTGCTGGCAGGAGTATATCCTCCAACTTGGAGAAAGCCGTTTGACCAATGCAGTATAAAAGTGCATCTTTCTGGTTTTCTTCCTCCGTGATGCCGTTGACACGGTAAAACCTCTCCATCCTATTGTAGTAAGACTTGAAAGTACTTTTCGTCTTGTCGAAAGCTTCAGTCGTAGCACGTGTTATTCGGGCGTTGGCCATTATCGCTTGTTTACTTTATCGCTTAAGACAAAGGAGTGTACTTGAAAACTTGAACTTTGGGTGACACAGTCTTAAATCTTCAGATTCGCTGAGATTTTCCCCGACTGCACTGCGTAGAACAACTGTTCAAAGTTTTTCGAGTTACTTTGAAGTTACTTCTCGCTACTGGATCGCTTCCAATGTTCCGATCCTCTGCCCCAAGTTCCGCTCGACGGCGTGGCACTCTTCCTTGCTAACTGCTTGATAGTCCGAATTGAATCTGCCGCTTTTTCTCCGTTCTCCGACCTCGATTTTGTTCGAAACAACTTACACGTTGCGTGAACAATGCACTTTGCACTCTAAGGTCACTGATGTTTTATCCTCGTCGCCACTTGTAGTATATGTACTATGTATTGTATAGAGAGACACGAAGGCCGTTGTTCACTAGTCTCAAGCATGAGGAGAGTCATACTTTATTCTGCACATGCGCACTACAATAATACGTCACTACATGAATATATTAGCATATATTACAATCACGTCTAATTGAAATCTCAAAAGGAGCACGGAATCTTCACCACCACATCCACTTGACCGCAGAGAGCAGATTCGACCTTCAAGTGTGACATCGTTTTCTCTCCAACTGGAATGGAGTATCAATATTCCTCAAGTCCCACGCCACAAGTGCTTCAGCTATCACTATAGGGTAAAATTGCGAGATTAGAGTGAGAAAATGACGATTTGTCGCAATCAGTGAGAATCTGTTCTTATTCTCACCGCTGTCAGTGAGAAAATTTTAATCTCCACTGGAGATTGTTAAGAAATGCACTCCTTGGCGAGAATCAAGTCTGAGAACAAATTCTCACCAAGTACTGTGAGAATTGAAATTCTGATTCTTGCCAATGAATGGGGAGTCTTGATGATTCTCACCAGTAAATTTGCTTTGCCCTATGAACCCCTATTCATTCTTCCCGGAAGAGTTCCTCTAAGCAGCGTGACTTCCACTGTGCTGCTTCGCTCCTTGCTTTCACAACTTCGGTTTCAACCTCACTTGTACACTGGACATTCTGCCACATTGTGGCAGCCACCACAGCTGCACGTGCCCACCTTCCTGACCACCTAATTCAAATTCTTGACTGGTGATCCTGTGACTGTCACCGCACTTACATTCGGACACCAGAAAGCTTACTTCGTCATGCGTCAAAAGCATTGACTATGCCATAGGGACATTTTTATTTCTTAGGGACATTTGCCATTTTGCATTACATCCCATGCCAGAACTGGCAGAGGCACCTACCGCACACACACCATTCCGTAGCATTCCGTGCTGGGGCCGTACAGGGGCACCCGTGTATACCCCATCAGATCAACAACTCTGGCTGGGCCCGTGGAATTCTTCCTGCATGCCCCTGAGCTGGAGCCCTGGCCCTTATATCACATTTTGCACATCCCATTCTAGCTAGGGTGTGCATTGCTGCCTCTAGCCACCTGGGACAGGGCCACCACCTACACCACAAATTTCACCATTCTGCACCCGTCATGGTGGGGTTGCACACCTGTACCCCCCAGATCATAACTCCCCCGAGCCATGCTGCCGCCCCTCGGGCTGTGAGTCCCACTTTTCATCTCCAGCAAAGCGAGTCAACTCCGTCTGTTTAGCGTCATTAGTTCCATTGCACAGGCACCACCAATCGTGCACCACTCACGCTTGGAACGTACAGGGACACATGTCCCCCCAGATCATAACTCACCCCTGAGCCATGCCGCTGCTCATGATGCTGCACATGTTGTAGTGAGTCCCATATTACATCTCCAGCCAAGCGAGCCAACTTGGCTGTTGAGCATCACCAACCACTTTCTCCAGCCGACCAAGTCATCTTTGGCTTTTTAGCGTCACAATAATCCAGACCTCATTTACAATCACCTTTCTCCTCACTTTCATGGGGGCCTCTCTGTCCAGTCTGTCTGACTGTTCTGCGCTTGGGCCGTCCATTACATTCATCCCCACTCAATAAGGGGCCACCAATGGTTTGGTGGAACCACTATCACTTTCGGCATTCAAAGGGTCTGCAAACCCAAGTTTGCAACCCAAACCTTTGCCCTGGAAGTAGACTGGCGGCAGCCCCTCTCCCAATCTTTGAGTTGTTTTTGTTTACTTAGTTTTGATGAAGTACTTTTAATTAGTTTTTTTAACCAAAAACTTTCTCAGTTTTTTTCAACATTGCGCTATCTGTAGTCAGGTTATCACTGCTAGTTCAATTCCTTGTATTTGTGCATTTGCTTTGCTCCTTTCTGTTGCATATTAAACTTTCTTTTGACTCCATATCATGTAGCTGCGTCAACTTACAAATCTCGGTTTGTTATTTCACAATTTTTAAGTCTACAAACAACAGAACATTTTGCAGACGGTGTGAATGGTCTGGGATAAATGAATCTGGACGAGGGACCTGAAACAAGGCTGGTGAGGTTAAGTGCCGTGTGCAAGAAAGATGGGCAGCAAGATAAACAAGTACCATGACCTTTTATGTCAGCACTGCATAAGTGACTTCAGGACAGCTGTGTTCTGCAAGGCGGTCTAGTTCTGTGGACTTACGAACTTGATTCGTGTTATCAAGAAATCTTTATTATTAAAATGATATGTGAGCAACAATTTTCACTTATCCTACATTAATTCTGAAGATATGATCCTCATGTTTTCTAGAAAACCAATGTCTCATAATTTACAATTTTTATGTTATGAAAATCATTAATTTTATAATAAAACAGATTCCCTTCAGAACAGAATTCTTTCACATCATTGACTTTCTAACACTATCAAGATTACAAAAGTAAAATATTATGCTGTCACATGCGTACCGGTATACTATAGGAAAGGCAAGAAATATGGTAGTATTAAATGTATGAAATTA
Source organism: Ptychodera flava (assembly GCA_001465055.1). Classification (NCBI taxonomy): domain Eukaryota; kingdom Metazoa; phylum Hemichordata; class Enteropneusta; family Ptychoderidae; genus Ptychodera; species Ptychodera flava. The sequence goes on from LD349572.1 coordinate 158,396, forward strand.
ATTGATCTTTCCCTTGTACATTTTTAAAATCTGTATATTGCTTGATATTGACACATGCACATTAAACACAGATGACAGTAAACTATGTGATGTTTAGTCAGTAAATAAGCGCACAGAGTGGACTAATTGAAATGTTTAATAAACTACAAAACTGCCAAAATCATATCCTCTAGGGTTGATTTGTACAAATTAATTAATTGACTCAATCAGCTTCAAACAAGAAATCCCTTACTTCTATTCAACAAGTCATCGTTGATGACACAGTGCCCACTTGTTAATGGGTGCTTTGATTACAGGTCCTCAGAGAGGATAGAGTCCTCTTCATTAGGTCTGTGATAAAAATACTTTTGAATAAATTCGCTTGATACATGTCTGAGTTGTAGTTCAGGAGATGAAAAAATCGTAATAAAATGGCCACATGGTGGCCATATTGGATCGAATCACAAAACAAATCAATGTGCATATGTATGACATAGGTCAATGTGCTTGTACCAAGTTTGAATAAAATTGGTTGAGATATGCCTGAGTTATGGCTCTGTACATGAAAAAATCGTAACAAAATGGCCGCATGGCTGCCATATTGGATCGTATC
>LD349574.1:10267-26959 GCA_001465055.1 Ptychodera flava
GAAAACATTGATGACCGAGATCGGGATTGACGAGTTGACACCGGCAGAGACCGGTGACGGCAACGTTGTGGGCACAGACATGCAATGAGTGTGTCATCGAACGGAATATTTCGCGCTCGCAAAGGTCGTAAACTTGTGTGATATTTTGAAAGCCACGGCATCTCTGAGAATGAGAATTACTGTTTCGATCGTGTCGTCTCATTTACTTCCTAAATATAATTGTAAATATTCTAAGTAACTCTGAATACTATGGTTATCCGTCGCTAGCACGGTGAAAGCTATGTCCGCCGGTGGCCAACTTGCCTTGGCATCGGTACAGCGCGAGACAATGATTGACACGTTCACGTGACCGAATCCGTACGTCTGGTTGGTGGAGATACTCTTTAATGTAGCAAATTTCAGCTTGATGGGATTTATGAATGAAAGTATCTCCTGGGTGACGGGCCGCTTTACTCTTTAAATGAAAGTAATCCGCGTAAGTAAAACACAAATCGCAGCGAAATTCATGCAATTTGTTACGATAATTTTGATCCATCTACGTCAAAAGAAAAATAAGAAGACTGTTCATGTGATAAATATATAATCCCATGGTATTTTTCTCTGTTTGACGTCATCGTATACTCGTGTTTTTCGCGGAGCCGCACAACTTCTCGCCTTCGGCTCGAAGTTGTACGGCTCCGCGAAAAACACTCGTATACGATGACGTCAAACAGAGAAAAATACCATGGGATTATATATAATTATTAAAAATGTTCACATCGAGTATGGAAAACAATTTAACAAAATACGGATACGGGAACGGATATTCAAAACTCTAGTACAATTACGTATCAGTGAAAAATTGAAAGTTAAACCTAAACAGAACATAAAATAGTAAGCCATTTTGATTCCAGTTTCAGCCTTATAAATATTTGAAATCATGTAGGCGCCTTTGCTAGGTCTCTGTGACTTCATTATATTTCAAATTCAGTATCTATGCCGAAGATATCATAACTGCAGGCGAAATTTAAAGGCTTCACACAAAGTGTAGCATGTACGTATTAAATTGAAATATTTCTTCTGCCACAATATCGATATTTTTCATGCCCTTGCATTTCTGTTCAAAACAATGAGATTCATGGAACACACTGAATATCAACGCTACGTCGGCGTATTGCAGTACATTAAATACAGAAATTCATCATCCTAGGTTGCAGATGCCTAACAACTTCACTACTGACATTAATTCGCTGTAAGTGTGTGTTGCCATGGCAGCAAATACTTGTAAACGTCGGAAAAACACATGTCACATTTCTTTTAATTTGGTTGCTAGTGCGCAGGTCTCGAGTTGCTCGAAGCGACTGAGATGTACTAGAGACACCACCGTTGGTGTGAACTCAGCGACCCATGTTTTATCTTTGAATCAAATTTCTACGGAATGATGAGATCGTTCAAAGCGGAAGGAGTTGATGTAGATATTGCAGTGTAGCCAGACGACGGAAATATTTCATAAATTTCATATTCAGAACGAGGAGATAATACACATCATATGCATGGCGTGTTTATCTATCTATCTATCTATCTATCTATCTATCTATCTATCTATCTATCTATCTATCTATCTATCTATCTATCTATCTATCTATCTATCTATCTGCCTGTCTCTCTGCCTGCCTGTCCGTCCGTCCGTCCGTCCGTCCATCCATCCATCCATCCATCCATCCATCCATCAATCAATACAATTTGTACATTTCACACATACACACACATGGAAGCATGCTTAACTTGCATACGTTGGAGGTCATAAGATGCATGGGGGAGCTATGTCGTGATTTTATGGCTTGGTAGTTTTGTACATGAAAAACAACTCACGAAACAAATAGATAACGAAGACATTCTTTGAGATTTGTACACACAGTGAACTCGATGTGATTTCGTGGGAAACGCACTTGTTGGTGAAATACGCAAGAACATTTCATAACTATCATTGGCGATGCTCCCTAGTGGAGTGAAAGCGAATACATTTACCTATGCAAGGTCTATCGTCACCCTGACACTGTATTCTATTCACAAAATCATATAAAATTAATACTTCCCTATTATCCATGGGGAATTTTTCTTCCATGAATCTCTGATAAATATTTTCGAAATCTCACATGGTCATTATATTTACTTTGTGTTTGTTTACCCCCCTTGTTTTTTTAATCCCATCCGACATTAATTTCGGCTCACTTTTCTCTTCATCAATGCTGCTGAAGAGCGCCCGCATGTACTGTAAAATAATCTCAACAATGACGCATTATTTGAAAGTCTTTCCTGCGACAAATCACGATTTGAGTGTACAGGAAATTTGTTTTGACTTGGCGTGTTATCCTGTACAATGTTATTTCCCAACAACGGACATTTGCAACGACAGGAAATTAAGTCTTGAGTTGAATTGTATCCGGAAACGATTATCGACATTTTGTTCCACGGATAAGTGACGACATAAAAGCGAAAAGAACTCAATCAAACTAGCCTTGAACGACGATTATGAAATGAAGGTGTTATGGTTAAAGTGATATTGACATTGGAATCTGCCTTCATAATCCTGTGAAACACATTGTGCATATATCCATGCGGACGAACAGAACGGCGAAAATCTTTAGATGGTAACGCTTGCAACGAAGGGTCGTGTCCAAGCAAGTAATGAATAATTGGAGGAACTAGATTGTTTTTGTAACGATAGACAGTTTGTTCGGTGTTTTGTCGAATTACTATTTAAAAAGAGGTCAACCTGTAAGACGATGGAACACAAATTATAACAACTATCAATCGTCCGTTCATTCACGAAAGCGGAGTATACTTGAATGTCTTGGTTGCTTAGTTACAATGGAACACATATGTCTGTCTTCGCTCTTTTTTGAGAAATTCGACGTGTACATGCCAGTCTCGACTGCATTGTATCACATGTTTTCATTGCATGTCAAAATACAATGCAGACACTTGAGACAATTCACACGTAGAGTTCGAAGATGGTGTTATATGCAATGATAGGCGTAACACTCCGACAAGTATACAAGAAGAACTTCACGTGCGCGCTTCTAATCGGTTAAATAACACCTTTTATCAATTATTGTTGGTAACACTGCTAATACATGTTGAGGCATAAAATCTAAACATGTCAGCAACAATATGCACAAAAGAGAATTACCTAAATTACAAGACTGAAAATAAATGTACTGCACACACAAACATTTAAAAATATAAAATATCCATCGAATCAATTACTGTGTTATTGGAGGCAAGCTAGCTGTTCGGCAACCTTAATGAATAATTAATTACTTTGATAACAATTGAGTTAATGGGCTGGTGTGTCATCATTGTGCACAGTAACCTTGTCTGGTGTGTACGTACAAAACATATGACCATTATTGTTGATTGAACGGGTCAATAAAGCTATATCTAATATGTGGATAATGTCTAAAAATTGTGGATGAGTAGGACGTATCTTCAAGCGAGAAGAATTTAATATCACTCTCAGTTTACAGAGGTCTTTGTGAACGTTAACCGTCTTTCGGTTGACATGCGCACAGAGGGATTTACCGATGCCTATACCTCGCCCATTTTTTTCGCATATGACGTACGTAAAAATCAAAAGGTAGCATGTTTCAAATTCCAACTATTGTGTCTATCTGATATCCGAATAATCCTCTAACCATATACCTTTATACAGTTATGTCGTTGACATCTTGGATCTTTCAGTGTGGTCGTCCATAACGCAATGTTTCTGAAATTGCAGGGCCGTTAACGGTGAACGCTTGTCCTTTCACCGATTACACATGGAGTCCTTCGGGAATAACGACTTGCACGGGGCGTACAATGGCGAGATAGAGAATTCACCACAAAACTCGACAGATTTTTTGCCCTGTGATATCATTGTGCAAAATAATTGGCGGGAACTGAAGTTCAAAATAATTGAATCGTGTCAAATGATGGTATGAATGCAGTCTCACTTACCGGGCAATGTACCTGAAGTTGGAAAACCTGAGTTCCGGGCGTTCTATAGAGGCTGGCGCGTGTGTGTGCGTCCACGACCAATATGTTTGAGTGTCCAGCATAGATTCTCGTCTGTCAGTGAACTATTGTTATTCTGTACGTTTTGTGTAGTCCTCTGGGATCTGCGACGGCTAAGCCCGTTGACACATTTCAATTTGTGGCGTACAAAACCTAGAATCCACGGAATTTAATTTTAAAGGTTATCTAGGCGACCTGAGAAATGGTTACAGCTCTAATATTCGTCCTATTAGATTCATTGGACCGATTGACGTATCTTTTATGTGATCATCAAATACATGTATATCCCCAAGTTAATTAACTTTCAATTGGGGTCATGACCCCGCCGACCCTTCATGTACATTGTTGGGTTGTCGCACAATCGTCTCGTAAAATTGACAATCCGAAGCAATGATTTTTATAGGCTATTGGGCAGTAGTTTGAATTTATGTCGGGGTCGTTATTTGTAAAAAATGTAGTTATTTCATCGGGGTTATTTCTTAAGCTCGGGAGTATAAAAGTCACCCTTCATTGGGCCGTAGTTGCTCTTGCACAATTGTCTGTCTGTCTGTCTGTTTTGTATGTATGTATGTATGTATGTATGTATGTATGTATGTATGTATGTATGTATGTATGTATGTATGTATGTATGTATGTATGTATGTATGTATGTATGTATGTAAGTACGCACGCACGCACGCACGCACGCATCTATCTATCTATCTATCTATCTATCTATCTATCTATCTATCTATCTATCTATCTATCTATCTATCTATCTATCTATCTATCTATCTATGTGCATATACGTCCAATTGTGTATCTGATTGCGTCCATACGTGCGTTTGTTTTTTGGTAGGTAGGTATAGACCAGTGTACATAGGAGAAGGTTTTTCGGTTGGTTGGTAGGTAGGTAGGTAGGTAGGTAGGTTGGTACATGTAGGCAGGCAGGCAGGCGTGTAGGGAGGTTTATGCGCGATGCTTATATTAATGTGCATACGTGTGTCTACCAGTATGTATATACATGATAGCCTGAGATCGCTTGTACGTGTGTATCATTGTATCAATGAGCGGCGTTAGCGGATACGCGTGTGTGTTCATTGCACTTGTGTAATATGATATTAATAAAAGATAAACATCAAACAGCTTAGCTCAATATGTAATCAAATTGCATATCGTATTTATGAGTTGCTAATCGCAGGTGACCTTATAGTGTTTTTATACAAATGGTTTCCTTCAATTATGAAGTCAATAAATCATTGGGCAAAATATTATAAACAACGTTTTGGATGAAGTGCTTCCACTCTTTGTCTCCTGCTATATGCATTGTTGTATCGTATCTCAGCATCCATTGCTGTGTGATTGGTGCAAAATAGGACGACGGCATTTTATTACACATCAAGAAAGAAATGAAATAAGGCGAACAAGTCTGTCAAAATATACATTAACGACACGCTAACATTGCTTGCCCGAGTGAACTTTGTCAACGCCGAATCAACCCCAGTATTCTGCAGGTACTCTATGCACTTATATATATATATATATATATATTATTATATATTATTCTGGACACCTTGCACTATTGCCTGTTATTTATCGTTACCTATCATTAGACACTGAATATTGGAACCTGGACAGGGAACAGCGCCCTTAACGGCTATGTGATAAATTCTTTTGTTGTAGCTGACGAAACATGACCTTCTCGGATTCTGATCAACTGAATGGCCAGTAGGCCTACTCCTGTTTCTTCTACTGTGCAACATTAATATTTCAACACTACTTTTCTGCAATTAGTAAACATGAGGCAGTAAATACGATAAATATTGCTTTATTGCAAAAATGTTTTGTAAATGTTAGATCGTTGACAGATAAATTAAACTGTCAATATCATACAGGATTGGAAACGCCATACAGTGAAAACGATAGGGTTTGGAAGCACAGATGCATAGCAAAATAAAGCAGACCAAGCACGCATATAAAACTGAAATTGCAAAATTTATAACATATATATAATGTATAAGGTTATTAGATATGTAACGCTAGGGTTGGTAGGGCAAAAGCATGTGTACTGAAAAACTTTATCAGATGTTTTCAGCATTCCCGTTACTTGGTTCTCAACATAGTCAAATGTGTGATGTTATGGGGTTTTCATCAAAGGTGTTTTTAATCTTGAAATCCCTTTGATCATCATGTGTTGCTTTATTTGAAGAAAAGAGGCGGTAGTGGCACACATTTTTCAGTTGCTATCAAAAACACACACGTGTACATTTGCAGCTCAAACCCTGTATCATTCTCCAGTCTAAGGCTGTGAAGCCCATATTTTTGCCAAGCCCGCGAAAGTTAAAGATGCGAAAGCGTGTGATTTGGGACTTTCTTACATGTCATAGATAACAAATTAATGCTTGCATAAAAACTTTTGCAATAACTTTTCCTTCGATACGAGTGGAAGACTGTGAAATTGTGATAATGCGAGGTACAACTGTAGTTGAAGTGGACAGGCGAGGCTAGACGGAGTTCGTGACATTATCGACTGAAATTCAGAAAGTGAAAATCTCGTCATACTGCCGATTCTTGGCAGCTTGATAGACAAAAATATAATTAGAAAAATCCTACATGATTGTGAAGATTTCAATTGCCACTATAACGCCACGTTCAACAAAGCGTGGTATCTATTGCCATTGTGAACCCTCTAACTGGCTAGATAAAGGGAAACATTACTTCAGCCCGCAGATGATTATGAATGTTAATGAGTAGCATAAGACGGTGATTGGTCATGAATCTGGCTCCTCAGCTTCCTCTTCTATGATTGGCTGAACAACAACCGAGCGTTTCCTTCCACTCCCTACTGTTCGCACCTGCGCAGGCGGTTTCTTTAGCAAATTGTTATTGGCCGCATCATCGAGAAAGTTGTCAGTTTTAGGGCAAGGCTGGCTTTTTTCACTCTCTGTACTCAAGTTTTCAGATTCTTCTTCTGATTCAGATTCTGAACTACTGTTTTCATCTTCTATCACTTTAGGTTTTTCATTTGCAGCTTTTTCTTTTTCCTTCTTTTCATTCTCGTATTCCTTGCGCGCTTTTCTCCATGCCTCTATCTCAGGATTGTCGTCAAGTGCCCCCGCTGACGTATTCTCCATGAGTGACATCGCCGCCGTAGCACGTTCTATGAGTTCTGCCATTGGGGGCGGCTTAGGCAACTCGTATTCAAATTTCGTTCCTGCGTAGAATCGAGGCTGGTTGTGTTGGTACACCATTTCCTCACACGTCATCAGTGGCGGCCCAAGTCTTTCGTCATATTTTTCCTTGTCGTACTCAGGTTCGATATCAATTTCCTGGGGTATGTGTCCTGGTGTTTCGTCATCATCTATCATGCGAATGACCGCTTTTCGCCTCCCCCTCCGTCCCCCAAGTCTTCTAGCCTCCATTTGAGCTCTTAGGTCATTGATTGAACTGAAGAATGATTGCTTATCGGGGACATTGAAGGCACTTATTCGCCTCGTTAGTTTGAAGAGTTCATCTCCCGTTTGCATCCCATCATGAAATTCTTTCGCTTTATCGGCAAACTTGTCTCTCTTTATCGCCAGTTCACCGATATCCCCATCAGCGATCATTCTTTGGATTTCCCAGGGCGAGTAGTTCGGAAGATGCCGACGAGCTAGTGTCATAGTTGAGATCGACGTGGTCGAGATGGTAATGCTCGGGAAAAAAGATTCATTTTGCAGGGTGTTCTCATTCCTATGGTAAATTTTCTTACATTCTTGGCACATATTCGGTCCAAATACGTCACAGCATTCCCTAGAGAGGTCGTTTATGTTCTCTGTTAGTTCCTCGTTTAAAATACTTTCTGCACGTATGCACGGATATTGTTTGTACTTTAAATTAAGAAGTTTGTTCTCCATTATTCTCTCGGTCACTGCCACCGTGTGGGGGCGCCGTTTCGCAACCGGAGTGACCCGGTCGATTTCTGACATGCTCTCAACAAGTCGGTGTCTGGTCATGGACGTCGAGCTCCGGTGTTCATCGTTCGCCATTGCAACTAAGTCTATCGCCCTCACCTGGAGTTCGTTGTCATCGGGTTCGTGCTCTGGCCTAATGCGTATTTGTGGGATTGTGGTTGCTGGTCGTGGACGAGGACTCGCGGCATCTTTGTCCTCGGTGAGGAATACCTGAGGCAGGTGAAATTTATCCGTCGTTTTCTTCGAACCACCCGGTGGAGGCGTTCTCAGTTCCTTCGGGAGTGTTTTCTCGAGCATGAGCAACTGAACTCGTTCGTGGAGAGACTTTTCACCGGTCCGAGATCTAGCCGATCCGGCCAATCGCCGAGGACTGAGATCTCGTTTCAGCCTCGTTCGAGGTGTAAATCTACTACTTGTTATGATCATCTTTCGACGGCCTTTCTTGACCCATTCCTCGGCCGGGTTGTACACCTGGAAATAAACAGAAGATATAGCAGTGAGATTGACTTTCAGTTGTTGTTTACTAGATCTCTTTTATTGTCAAGTTTGTAGCGAACAGTTGCCTATCTGTTGGAAAATGTTGACAGAGTGGTAGATGAATCATAATTTGCACCATCACGGACACACGAGAAGAAAGAAAATGATACACACAATTTATATAATCTACCACGAATATTATGTATTACAGTCTAAAGAAGGGACTCTATAAGCACAGGGGCAGGTGGCTATTTGCCCGACAAGAGGGCAAATAGACTCTCGCTTCGAGGGTATAATGTTTTATTACGTGCCTCTCTTACAAATTTTCACTCGACATTCACGCTTTACTTCCATGATAAACGAAAATCCATTAAAACTAGGACAATTTTCATTGTCGAACGGCGCCATGATGATATATTTAAAGCATTGTTATGCGGTTTATCGATGTTCATTGATATTTACCGCATGAATTTTCTAAAAACCGCAATTTTATGTCAAACATGTAATTTTATTATTTGTAAACCCCAAGTTGTCAAGTGTAAAATAGTTCCGGGCTTATCGATATTCATTGATATTTACCGCATGAATTTTCTAAAAAACCGCAGTTTTAACATGTAATTTTATTATTTTTAAACCCCAAGTTGTCAAGAGTAAAATAGTTCCGGGTCACTTCCAGTCCAGTGATGACTATGCGGCCCGCTACGTCAGCAACAAGTTACCATTGAATGCTATAGGGCGCGTAACGTTCTAGGTGGAGGTCTGCAATAACTACCAATGTGTTACTCGGCTCAGTAAGATTGTTTCGTCAGAGTCGTAAAACAGCGCGTATCCTCAGTCCAGTGTTGTTTACGTGGCATTCATGTAATGCTTTCTTCATATTACTTCAGTTCAGTGTTGATTTTCAGAAAACATTTCATATCACTGGAAAGCTACGCCCAGACACTAGAATCAACGCATATCATTTTTCCAAAACGACAGATTTGTTACCAGTGTAACTGAAATAATCCACATCTATTGAAAAAAATAGAACGAAGCATGTCCCGTGTAAAATGTACCACCGTGTTGTTATCAGTAATCTGTGTTGTGGAACGTGGCATACAGCTAAAGTCAGCAACATTCAAATGAAAATTAATTTAATCAGTACGGAAAACAACTTTTTATCGCAATAAGAACTTAATGTTTATAGTCCATCGAAGAGTTTGAAAATATCAGATTGAAACATTATGCCCTCAAAAACCGTATTCTCTTCAATTACAAGAAGGGGGTGGGGCACTTTCTTAACTATTTCAAATTACCGAATTGGTATTTAATTTTGAAGTTATTCGAAGACTTGATACTTGACGTTGATTTTCAGCAATGACATTGATTCTACAATTGCTGCGTGGGTTGTGGATTATCATCATAGTTTTATTGACATCCGGGATATTGGTAGTGCATCTCGAATAATAGTATTTGTTAATGCCGACAGCAGAGATGACACACTTTAAAAAGAATGCTCTCAAATTGTTGTTTCGCCTTATTCATTTCCAAGTGTATTAACGTTAAAAACAGCGATGTCAACGAGAAGGCCATAACCAATTTCCTGTTCGTCACGTGTGCCGATGGCCTATTGACGATCATTACGTCATTATGGCCCAATACACGCATGTAGAGAGTCATCGATACACAAAAAATGTTTGCTCATCGTTAAGGATGCATTTCAACTTGGTAAACACACTACAGTGGTGGTGCACTCTCTAAAGCGAAATTGTTTGCCAAAGCTCAGTTATGAGTTTGGACAATTGTCTGCTCTGTCTACTCCAAGGCCAGGTTATATAAATAGTGTATGTAGTTAACAGAGTAAATGTATTGTAAAGGCAGACCTGAGGGTAATGACCCTTTCAAGTATACCCGTTTCTTCGCCGTGTGGGAGTCCCAAACGCTGCTAACTGGCAATTCCGTCAATTTGCATGAATTTAAAATCATTTCGCTCATATTTTCTTCCTACTTCATCTATCTTAACTTCTTCGTCGTCGCAGCAGCCATAACCACGTGTAACAAAAATATGGCTATCAAGTTTAACTGTTCCATTACATCAAGGTTCACACAACAGTCTCTCTCTCTCTCTCTCTCTCTCTCTCTCTCTCTCTCTCTCTCTCTCTCCATCATTTATAATAAAGTGGTCAGCTGCTTTAAGTAATTCTCCTTGCTATTTTCATCACATTAATGAATAATAAGTGAAACTTTCTAAAGAAAAGCCCACACGTCTACTCGCGAAGGATTTCCCTGTATTAGTAAAGTTCAAAGGTTTTAAATTGATGAAGCATAATGAATAAGTACAGCGGTAATCATAAGGTTAGAATTATGTTATGCTAGATTTTTTTTCATACGTCCACCACAGTTAGACACACCGCTGGCTCAAATCAGTTCCAGATGTTGGTTTTAATAACGATGTATGCATCCAAACAGAAGAGAAATTGCCATTTGACGTGAGGAACTTCAGTTCGTAAATACAAGACCTCTAAGAATATTTTTAAACAGCTTGGTATAGACTCTGCCATGCTTATAACAAATTTGGATCGCGTGCATCAGGACGTGGGAACGAAAACCTGGTTGTTGTGACGATGACGTCAATGATTTCTGCAGAGTACATGAAATGGATATAACTGTAGAGCGAAGTGTATTATTGATCACTTGGCAAGTAGCAGACCTCACCAAAGGTGTCTGACTACATGTTTGCTAGGCTGTCGTAACTGCCGATGAAAAATAGCGCTACAACGTTTACACAACTAGTAATAAATACTAAAAGGCGAGTTCAGAGTTGAAATGAACAAAGGGCTAGAAACACATACTTGTGCGCACGTCAATATCGAACTGCTATACGGTAGAGGTTCATCGATTGAAACAGTTCGTCTATACATTTCAAGGGCAGTTTGGTTTATCATATACCGTGCACAGGAACGATAGATGAAGAAAAACAACGGTTTGTTCAGCAGATATCAAATATTCAACACCAAATTTCTTTCAGACATTGCTATATAGGACTGTTACGCCGACTGGGGAGGTGACATATTTAGTTCTAGATGTATCGATTCCACAGGATCGCCTGTGTCCATTTATAAACCCTTGACTGTTTCTAATTCTTTGTTTGATCGAACTGACGAAACAGATCGATAAAAAACGCAAAGCAACGTGACACGAATCGTTAGAAAGCAAACCAAACACAAACGTCAAAAATGATGATAACATATCGCTACGGGAGGTCATAATTCTCACTCACAATTAATATCAAGTTCTGGATAGTCGATTTATCGGGTTCACAGTACGTATTCTAGTCGGTTACTGAAATAAGTCACCCACAATTATCGGCTTTCTCTGCCCTCCTCTGAATTATTAAAGTTTGAAATTAAAATTTCAAAATAACATCGACGTCACCCTAATCATACTGTACATCTGCAGCCATCGCAGAATTAACTCACAGCTGTGGCTCGGCACACATCCTGTGAAAGTTCTAATGTTTTTATGATTAACTACGAGAATACCCTCACCTCCTTGAACAGTGGTGAACGGATAGTTGGGTATTAGCAACCAACGAGCGTGTTGATCCAAGCTAACAATACAAATGCCATTATCCAACTCAAGGCGACAACCTATATCATCAGAAGCACAGGTGTACGATATAATGCAGACGGTGACATTTGTCCAATAAGTCTGTGGTTTTTGAATGTTTATAGGGCATATGGGCGATGTCATGTTAGAATTAACCCATTAGACTCATGTTTCACTTTGTTTATTCGCGAAATCACCTAGAAGTCGAAAAACGTCGCCTAGTACCGTAAGCTGCAGGGCCTGTCATTCAATTATTAGTTGAACTCAAAATTGTAACAGTTACACGTCAGGTGAGATGTCATGCTTGTTTTTTCACGTTGGCAGTGCGACCTACTACGACGGGTAATGAAAAACGAGCCGTATTTCCTCGTTTTTGGTAACCCATCTTATATAACTAGAACCCTGAAACGTCATACAAGATTCGGCGCCTACCTGAAAACTTGAAGCATTCATATTGGCGGACAACACAACCGGCGGCGTTCCTGAGCTAAATTCCCACCAATCTTGATCCCGAAGTGGTCATACGGGGCAAACCGGCTGCGTGTAACATATTGCACATTGACCTGTTGACCAACGTATATGTCCGTACTCTAGCCTGAGCTTCGCAGTTCAGATGTGCGACTGCCAAGCTAACTTGCCGCGTAAAGGGTCGGTCTTGGCCGTTGTTAGGTGCTTCGGGCAACGGGGCAGCCACAGCCCCCCTGCAAAGGTTGCTCGCTTTTGTCGGGCCGATGTTACGCAAATCGATCTCCCTATTGAAACAGGAGCGGCGGACTATAGAAATGACTGTGTACACCAAAGTACTACCATTTCTGTGCGCGACATTTGCAAATAAATGAATCCCTACTAATACATGTTTCAGGAACAATGGTTTCAAGGGCTATTACCAATCAATAACAAGAAGCATCCAGTAAACGTGTGCTGTTACCACAATTAGTCGCCTGACAATAAACCAAGTCTATTGGCTCCGATCAAACTGTTTTCCCTCTCCTTCTCGTTATGCCACAGTCCAAATATTTTCACTTCGTGCGGAATACAAACAGCGTCTCCAATACCCATGTCTCCGCCGTTTGTCACGAAATCGGCGAATTAGGCCCCACACATGCCGTATTGCACAATGCGCGCCATGGAATATCATTGGATACCCTTTTTGGAAGACAGTGAACGCAGTGTAGCCTGAAGTCAACATTGAAAACTACTTTACAAAAATACCTGTATGTTGGCGGCCATCTTCAAATATCGCCTGGTTATCACACAAGTCACATAGTTTTGTTGTTACATGTCAACGTCAACTGTCAAGGCAGACTATGACTTAATTGAAGTTAAAAGAAGTTACACATTAACACGAGTGACTACGGGCATTGTTTGGGAGCTCTTTACTCCTTAATTGTGCAAAGAATGGAAGTCGTAAGCTTATTACGGGGATAACCAGCGATTTATTAATGAAATAAATGGCTTGAGAGCTTTGTTTTCGCCGCTGTAACGGTATGCCGTTGTATGACTTCAACTTAGAATAAAAGATGTTGATCGTCAGATGTAAGGTACAATGTGATGTGTTAAGACTTCAATACTTAAAGGCAGATTTATTCTCCTAAATGTAAATCTCTTTGGACATGAACAGCTGGGAGATACTGCTCCTTGTACTTGGTTCTTGACTGGTCACGAAAATGCATATCATGGTAACATGATTTCCTCATGACCACAAAAAATGTAATGTGTTCAAAAAGTTTAAGGTATTCGACGTGTCTTATGCGACGCACATGACGATCAAGTACATCCAGTGTGCATAATTGCCGCAATAAATTTGAATGTATTAATAGCAATGGCCGTAAATGGCCGTAAAGTGATCGTTAAAGGAAAGAATGGTTGCTCGTAAACATCACAATGTATTCACCATTTAAATAAGTGATTAAAAATAAACAAAATACCCTGTCCGGAAATTGATTTGCCCATATGAACGTTATATAATTTGCTGAGTGTAATTATTTGCTGTTTAATTTGACAGCGTTTGAATTAACACAGTGCATCACAGCAAGGAAATGAGATCGAGAACTTGTGCTAAGTTTCCTTGCACGTGTCTCCTAGAAGTTCGAAATTTCACTTTAGGACAACAACAACAGTCGTGGGGGAATACTGGCCAAGTTAAGAACACTTTTGGTTCCCCATTTGTAAGGGCACGGCTTAATACTTCGTCATGTTGGTGTGCCTGTATGGACACTTAGGCAGGTTTTCAGTCATGTGACATCATTGATCCACCTCTTCTGGCATTGGTCAGTGACGACATCCTGTGACAGGACTCAAAAGGGAAGCCTTCTTGGAGGGGAGTGGGAATGCGCAAGCAAGGCGACCTTTGAACTAAACTTTTCCAAAATCAACTTTACGAGTCCGAGACTGCGCAAATCGAAATTCCAAATGAAATTCTCATGACAAGAGTCAAAGGAGAAGTGATTTTACGACCCATCAAAACACAGTAAAACATCAACAGTATCGATACCTGAGAAATTGATCCGACGTGGATCATTGCAGTAAATTGAAACCTCGTTTATTTCATGGAAACTTTTGTTTCATCATATTGAATTCAGCGTCAAGCTGTGTAAGGCAAATTACGACGATTTCCTGTCGTTTTGCCATGTTCGCAAGGCAAATCTGACCACTAGACCTTGGGATGGAAAAAGGTAATACGCATTGTTTTTGTTGGAAGAGGTTTGAGTTCCAAAATCTGACATTCATCCGAGCATCTACAGCCAACAACTTTCCCCCGCGATTCCAGCTATATAAATATTATAACAAACGCAGCGAGACTTTGAAGATTTATGGCGGTTGTCACCCTCAGCCGATGATTCTTTCCCTTTGACTACCCTCCCTAATTTCTTCTTGTCGATCCCCTTACCAGTTCTTTGAAAAGTAAATTCGCTGAAATCACATAAAAAGTTCCAAGGAAATCGCCTTTCTCAGCCATGACGTCATTAACAACTACCTGATAGTCGGATTACATTAAATGATCTGCTAACCACTATAATATAATCCCACAACAAAGACGACTAATCTCTGCAAACATATCTATGTTATTATCAGGGCATATCTATGTCGCTATTGTATAATAGGGACTTGTTCAAAGTGGCCTTGGGGTAACTTACTAGACTTGATTCAAGTCGGTGAATTTGAAAAAAAATAAAACAATCTACAACAGTTTCTCTTGTGTCTCTTCTATTTCATACGAATCTATGTGAAATTTGGTCAGGTTTTCCTAGCTATCAAACGCGTCTGCGCAGTAGTGAGTTACTTAATGCCGGGTTCACTGAGTCTAATTCCGGGTGAATCTTCCTAAAGGCACCATCGTAGTTGATATCGCTTTTAGTACACTAAAAGCGATATCAACTACGGTGGCGCCTGTACCCTAAACCGCGTAACTCATTGCGTTCACTCAACCCATTGCGTTAACCCCACTCATTGTGCTCAACCCACTCACGCGTTTCATATGAAAGCAGAACACATATCATCGCGTTCACCCCACTCAACGCTCATAAATCACAGACTTGAACCAAGTCTAGGGTTCACCCAGATAATGCACAGGAGTTTCGGAATTAAAACGCTTGCTATCTTACCGAAATGATGAGGCAAAAAAAATGTTTTTGTTTTATTTCATTTCACTTTGGTACGTTTTCAAGG
The DNA here is from genome assembly GCA_001465055.1 of Ptychodera flava. NCBI lineage: Eukaryota > Metazoa > Hemichordata > Enteropneusta > Ptychoderidae > Ptychodera > Ptychodera flava. The sequence goes on from LD349574.1 coordinate 25,969, forward strand.
CAGCCAGTGGCATATAACCCAAACTATAAAACAGGAGCGTTGAAATAAAACTGAAATATGATGACGATAAGTTTTGTGTCCAGAACTGTAACGTTCGTACATTTGATCCTAAAACTTTCAAGACATCATTGCACTGCCCTGAACACGAGTAAGTGTCGAGTTTGCATTTTCTGTCTTGTCACGGTAGAGTACTATCATTTTCCATTACATATATTTAAAGAGGTTGTAAAAAAGGCTAACGTGGCTTGGACAGATCGATTCTCACAAGAGTGAGAAATAAGCTTATTTCATGTTGCAATAATAGTACGAGTCCAATACGTGTTATCTAAATTTAGTATCTTCCCATCATTCCTATGGAAGCTTTCAGTGTTCCGATATCAACTATGTTTTCTGAAGTATATTTTATTTTATTTTATTTTATTTTATTTTATTTTATTTTATTTTATTTTATTTTATTTTATTTTATTTTTTTTCATTAGGTTTTGACCATAAGTCCGGATGGGATGCACACGTGACCAGCACCTATGTGAAAGAGTCCCTCCGCAAATATACGAAAACTGCAAATGAAAACTAAAAAAACCCAAACGAAACAATCTATAGAAGCAAGAATACAAACAGACAACAACGATTTACCATACTAAAATAAAGTTGAAATGACTTAAATAGAACTGAATAAAAATAACACATAAAAGTGAGCAAGTTTACACCTTTTGCAGTGAGACATTCCGACCTATAGGTACATGTTTTCTGAAAAATAATCATTTGAAATTAAATATACTAATTCAAATTTACACTCGTATGCCCGAAAATAAGAAAAAAAGCTTGTTTGAATGTAACAATACACGATAAGTTGTCAACTAAAACTGACGGGGATTTCAAAATTAAGGAGAGTGGACTAATTCCTGCAATCGTGAGAGGAAAGTATCGGACGGGAGGGCTCTTTAACAACCGGACACTGGCAAAATATCTCCATGTGCCCGTACGTTAGGGA
>LD349574.1:62953-83972 GCA_001465055.1 Ptychodera flava
AATAAGACACTATAGCTATTAACTGCTTTGGACTCAACTTGCTTTCAATCATAATGCGTTATTACAGTTCAATGACTTGTATCTGAGAGTAGCCAGCGTCAGGTCATCGCGATATATCAAGAACATCGTATTGCAACTTCGTGTTTGGTTTCGACACAGCTTGCGTACGTTCTCGATGACACACATCAGAATTCATTCTAATCTCGTGACGACTTTTCATAAAATGTAGAATACATAATAAAGACAAAAATATCGTTGTTTTGTTACAAGCAGGGGAGACATCTTGCCTCGCTTAAATGAAAGAAATACCTGCAGCCCGCCGGAACATACGTATCGCTGTTTGAACTGTAATGCTACTACGCGGGTGAATAAGATAATACATAATATTGTTTTCAATAAATTTGGATATTGATGACACTGTAGCTACACATGCTATCAAGATCAACAATGATTTGATTATAAATGCTTTTAAGTTTGCGAAACAAGTATTAGGTCTTTCGAAACAATGGATTCTCTGCTAACGACTGAGCTCGTAAACCAATTCTAGCATACATTTTCTGAAAGCCTAGATATAAGCACATGCCACAATTGGTATTTTGTAATCATTTTTACATTAGGATCGTGTTACTACCGATTTGAATAAGCTGTCAAATTAAAAGCCCTTTTTTCTCCGTCTTTGTACAAACGCTGCGGTGTTTCCTGTCGAAATTAGCACCAATGATTAACAACACAAATGTGTCTCAGATTGTTTTTATCTGCCCTATTTTTTCTGTTACCGACTCTAAAAGTACGTCAATCACAAGCCCGAAATCTCCACGTCATATAAAATGGTATATAACTATATAATCGCAGACTTGCTTCCCAACGCAAATTTCAACAGGCAGCACTGCAGCCTTTGTACAGGGGAAAGACAATTTTTTGTGCTCTTGAACTTTGCTGTCACATGATACAAGGGCTCTGATGTAAATTACAATTTATTTGTAATTCAGATTACCCTCTGTCAATAAAGAGTAACAACAACAACAACAACAACAACAACAACAACAACAATAATAATAATAATAATAATAATAATAATAATAATAATAATGTAAAAAATGATTTAAAAATACAAATTCCTATCTTAGGTCTCAGGAAAGTTGAGTAACATTAACCCAGTCAATTCAAAAAGAAGTGTTATTCCTGCTTGCATTTTGCACAGCCCTTGCCTTGAAACTATAATAATTTAATTAAAGCGGTTTACTAGCGGCAAAACTTTGATTCGGATGATTTTTTGAGAGAAAAAGTCCAAAGTTAGCATTAAATGACATGTACGTAATTTATGAACAGATCAACAAAAGCAGGCGTGGAAACCTTCAACTTAGTGCGGAAGTCGATTATGCTATACGTTATAGAGGTCCGTGGACTATAGGCTCCTGCAATTGAGGTTTTGGTGGAAATGTAGCGTATATTGTTCATGTGGAGTCTTCAGGGCCATGATCGCTTATAGTTGGTTATATGAAGTTGTAGCGATGCAATTTGCATATCGATAGAAAACTTTTCAGAACTGACCGTGACGTCCTCACATTTTTTCTAGAAATGCTGTGTGAATATTTCAGTGATTAGATAATTTGAGAATTTTAATCTGGAAAAGCTGTTTTAGCTCCCCGTTTCGGACGGTATAGTTAGTTAGTTAGTTTGACTTGAGATTTTCGTTTCATGAACCTTATACTTCATTCACAAGAACTTTGATAGAGTCATTAGGAGAGGGACTAATTTTCTTGTTCAACATCTGGCTGTCAACACTTGATCATTACTTGGGGATTGATTTAAACGAGATTTTTGTACTTGCCAAATTCAATTAAGTTCTATGATCTGCACACAGTTTTGAACTTCGTTTTAGTTGAAAACTTAATCACCTAGGTTTGGCTATTAGTTTAAACATTTTTTTCTAAGAAAAGGGCCGACTTGATTGCCCTCTTCCTATCACAACAGTACATTTCAATCATAACATTTTTAATAAATTGTGACAAAGTTCTTTCCCAAAGGCTCCTATAACTCCAGATCAATATTCATTTTTGTACATTTAAAGTGTCACTATGCCAAGGCCGTGTCAGAATGTTGTAATTTATTTTCTCTTAAAGGTGTTCTTCAGAAAAATTCTCTTAAAGGCGTTCTTCAGAAAAATTCTAACTCTTTTGATAAAGTTTTGATAAAGTTTGTGTGCGATGTATGATAGTGAGCGTACGAGCGTGAGTGCTTCACGAACTCTGCAGCGTATGGAGGGGTCGCAGTCAGAAAAATTGTAACAACATAGCTCGGTTATTGAACCAATCTTTTTGAGATTGGGAATTTGGCCACGCGGTTTTGTCTGTGGCTTCTCCGCTAGGTGACTGGGTACCGTATGTTGTGAGTTCAAACCCGATTGAAACCACCGTATTTTTCTGCTAACAAGTAATCGGATAGATACGACAAAATATCATAGATCTAATTAGCTTAAGTGAAAATGAAACATTTGTTTGATCATATCTAGTGCCGACTCGACAAGAAATTGAGTACAAAGGGTCGATTAATCAACAACTTAATGTTCGCCTTCCTGATCAACTGACATTTATTTGTGCCGACCTGACAAGAAATTGAGTAGAAGCGGTTGATTTATCAACCATTTAATGTTCGACATGCTGATCAACAAACTTAGTATTGAGTATTGGGATTATTTTTCGACTAAGTTGATGAGACTGACTTTCAAGTTGATATCGACTTTGTTCAGTTTATGTATTTAGTCCTCTGTCATTTAAATGGCAGAGAAGCATTCCCCATAAGCAAACTGGATTCAATATTTTCCCTTTAAAATTGGTTTCATTTCATAAGGCAAACATATGTTAATGCATGGTTTTCAATCATTTATCATTATGTACGGCACTAGACAAAAGCACAGTCATTATACAAGCGTTGTTAAGAAAATAGGTTTCTCAGACCGATGTGCCGGCAATCAGCATAATTGAGATAACTAGTATGTGCATAAAAAGTTACAAAAATTTAATTGCATAAATTAGTGGTTTCCTGCGCGCGCATCACAAGTAAATATCATCATATGAAAAGTTAAAAAATACTCGCATTTTGAATAGTTTAACATATCCCATGCTCGTTTCATGGTGCATCGCCATGAGTACAACGTTAATAACGCTCCTGTCACTATTACAGGTAACTTAAGTTTTGAGTATTCATATATTAAATTTTTTAACTTGTGCTTCCTGTGTTAATGTGTTAATGCGTTAATGTTAATGTGGCTTACGCATGCAGAAACAATTGTAAGCCTTTTCAGAGCTATGTCTGCGCACTGTCATTTTCATTACCTTTGTTTGCATGTTTGTCTGTTTGATGTGTGTGTATGAATATATGTATGCAAGCTCATAACCACATATGTACATGTATGTTCGTATGTACATATCGTACATATGTACATTATTCGCTCGGTGCGTTTTCTCACGTCGCGCCGTGTTGTTTTTACAGTGTTTTCTCTTCGTTTGTAAACATTAAACTTGTTTCAAACCAGACTTGTGTGTAGCGTAAACCGACTGCTGTTCATAATTTCCTCCTGTCGGTGAACTTAGCATCTGATCTATCTCATTCTCCTTTAGTCAGAACTGCCATTGAATGACGTCATCCGCCATGATTGACACAGGGAAACGAAATGAGACTTAATATCATATCACGAATTTTCTGATTCGCAGTAATGCTAAAAGTGAACAATCGTATAGCAAGTCATTGTATTTCATGGAAAATAGACCTATCGTGTTAGAATTTATTGTCGCAGTGATAGAATATAATACACTAGTTAAGATGAAATAAATAATAAGTGATAACACATGATAACAAAACCAAGATCACAATTTGTTGCTCGCCGAGGGAATGGTGCTGTTGGCGGTAATATTAATGATCGTGAACACGAAATCGAAACTAATGACAAAAATAAGCTAGTGCGTGTATTAGCCTACATTGAAAAGGAAAAACAAGGAGTATAGACGCAGTGAATTTTTCCATCCGATTCGAACTCACATAGTACGGCACCCAGAAACCTAGCCATCTCGGTCAAAAACGCTCTAGCAAAGAGCATTTCTTTCTCAACTTGCTATTATAAGCCCATTTTGGGCGATTCATACAGCACAACTCTATAATGCTGATGAAAATTTACGTAAAGAAATTAATTTCATCGAAATCACTGTCTTTTTGCGCTAGGTAACATTGAACACATTATATAGCTGATAGGCGACTTCAATTAAAGTGTACACTTCATCTTTACTGAATTTCAGATTTTCTCTGTAGGACTCACTTCACGTAAGTATTTGATAATATTGTTCTTCAAGTGAAACTATTATGCAATAGGATGTACTTTTCAAAATACACAGTACGACTGAGAGTCATAAAAATCTATAAAAAGAAACCTGCTTTGTAATACTCACTTTTCCAGTATTCAAACAGATTAATGAAAAATAGTTAGCGATTCATATCATTTCTAAATGATCACACTATATCAAGAAAAATGTTCGAAGCGTTCCTCAGAAATATCCTTAATGCTATTTCACTTTATTGTCCTGTCTTTTCCTGGACCATTTCTTATGCCCCAAATCAGATTAACTAATGAGGAAAGAATATCCGTAACTGTGCTTAGTAAAGTGAACTATTTTACTATGGAAGACGATATGAGCGTTTTTGTCGTTCTGTCTATAAGCTTATGCAACATTTTTCTATTATGGAGGTATTCAGGTTGTGCATGAGGATTACACTATTGCAGACCGTTTTGAAAAAAAGATGAGTTTTTCTGCTTTCGCTCCACCCTACTTTTAGCATGCGGTACTATCCGTGAAGGTTTCGATATAGCAGGCTACGATATGTTCGGAGGGCAGGGCAATAATACCAATAACGCAGAGGAGTGTTGTCAGACGTGCAAGGGTACTCCAGGATGCAAAGGTTGGACGTGGAGTAGTGACGGCGGGGGATGCTATTTGAAAAGCGACGAGGGGGAATTCGGAGCCACCGAAATGTTTACAAGTGGGCTGATAAGAGGTAGGAGTTCAAACAGAAAAGCTTACAATAGCGTTTAACGTACTTAGCGCCTCGAAAGTAAAAAGGTTACACTTGCTCAAATTTGCTCTGTTAAACGACTCGTATATATATCTCTTTCAAAATCAAGAATGAAAATCGATGGGGAGACAGTTTAATTTTGGTACTAGATCAAGTATTCAACGTTTCCCGACACTTGTAATTCTAAATATCCGCTTTCTCTGTGTTAACAGCATGGGACAAATAACATTATCAATTTTCAAAAAAAATAAGCCTGCAAACGTTCATTCTTTCCATAAGCTTCGAATTAGCCCAATAATTGCTAGATCAAAAGGCTTTTCACAGTTTTAGTCCAAATATCTGTCCCAGATGTACATACCTCAATGCCTCTTTTCCCTAAAGAAAAGCTTGCATGAAGAGGATGGCATATTTCTCAAAGTCTTTTAATAGTGACCAAATATGATTTCCCCCAACGACTTCATATGAACTGAGAATGTTTATTTTTATATACGGTAGATTTTCCATACTAAAAGTTTGTTAATTCAAACATTTGTTCGTCACCGTTTGATAATGATTGTCACGTCACGTGACAGTAGTAGAATGCTCCTCTGCTAACAAAATGCAAAGCTTCCTAGCTATACACCCGAAAGACTCTCCAATTTTGTACACATGTAACGTAACATTTTTTAAGTTTAACATTTATTCATTCGTAAGGAAATAATACATTGTGAGTTTAGACATTTGCTGCTACTGATTTATTCACTAGTCATATAACCGAAAGATGAAATCAATGTGAAACAGCATAATTGCAGAAATTATGATAACACAGGTGACAAAATCATCAACTATATCTAGGCTACGGTCTCTTGAAGGTTAGTGTAATTTTATTTGCCCCCAAGGTATAGTTAATCTATTTGACATAATAAGCAAAAGTACCAATGGTTTTGTCTTGTATGCATTTTCCTTTCACAGACATTGATAAGCCCAACATTCATTGTCCGGCGGACATTTTGACTACCGCATTTATTGACAACCCGACAGTTTCAGTGACATGGCCACTTCCTTATGCCACTGATAATTCTGAATCTGTGCAAGTCCAAGGAAGTCATGATCCTGGAAGCGATTTCTTCATCGGAAGTACCGTCGTGACTTATGAAGCGACAGACCCTTCTGGCAATATGGCCGTGTGTTCATTCACAGTGGTAGTTCAAGGTAAATCAGACTGTATCTTTTTGAGCCAGTTTCCTTGTCTCCACAATATGCAAAACTTGAAAACTTTGAGAATCGGACACAAATCCTTGCTTATTTGAAGTTCTAAAATTTACAGTACGTTTTTATTCCAAGGCCACGTAGATTGTTCAGCAAATCAGTCTTGTGTGCGGGTTTCGATTTTGTACATGTATCTCGATTAAATGTCGAATAAAACTATGTCATGTTATTTTGTTTTTGTTTTTGCGTTATTACTTCCGAGACTATATTGATTATTAAAGGTACAGCCACAGGATGAAACACAAAGTTATCACGCAGTGTCTTTCGATTTTGATTTTGTGGAACATTAAAATACATATAAAATCTGAGGTGTATTGGTTTTAACTGGCATCAGTGACGTGTAATTGTCAGCATCGAGATTGAGTTAAGGGTTCAAGTTGTGAAATTCATCTATTCATAATGTTCATAGTATGTTCGAGTATTATCATAATTGTTTTCTTATAGATGCTAAAATATGTAAGCCTGTTGGTTCGTGAACACTAAAACTTATCATTTCAATTCTTTTCATCCTTTCAAACAAAGCAAAGATCCCAGCAATGTTCACCGCTTCAAATGGGACTGAATCGAGCCTCTCAGCACGTGAGGTAAGAATTGAAGAGGGTTTTACAATGTTTAAGGTAGAACGCGCCTCGGGGAGAGATAGTCGGACTCTCAAACTTTTTCAACTCCTTGGCGATCTACCATTTGTGGGGGTTCATTTTAAAGCCCTCGATATAAGAAAACTTTTCATCGTCTTAATTTTTCGAAATTCAAAAATTTAATTTTTCTAGATAGAGTTAGCACAGGGATGGTGGCCATTTTGACTTACAAATATCGGTAAATCTTGGACAATTTGTTTCTCCGATGCAAAAATTCGCACGGTGACGCCAATTTTTATTCTTGATTGTGAAAGAGAAAGGTTGAAACATTCGTTGAGAAAAGTTTGAGCTAAATTTTAAGTCTTTCACTTTCGAGGAGAATATTCCTTAGGTTATATTCACAATATTCGGACATTGATAGTAAGTACTCAAAAAAGTATTTGACTTTTTCCTCCTTACTTCAGCATTTTAAGCACTTGTATGTTTGTGTTAATTCGCTTCATTAATGGGACACTCTTTTACACATTGTGATAGGTGATGAGCTTATTAGAAAATTCGGGTAAAAAAGGGATGCGTCTGGAAAAAAGGTTTATGTTCCTTCTCAATTAAGTGACATAGCGGAGGGACAAAACCATTGACTTTTTAACGTTCACTTCAACAGGTCATCGAAATTTTCAGCAAAGTGTCGAACGCCATTTCTGGTCTTAACAAGGCAAATGTATCTCAAAACGAAAGTCAATCAATCGCCACAGGTAAGGAAAGTCGTACACCAGAAGTGGAGGCATGTTACTCACATGAAGATTCTCCATTTGTGGTGTATTAGAAAATTTATACTGTCTATGATCTCATAACATTGAAAATTCACAATGTTCTCTGATGCGTCCAGTTTTTTAACAAGATAAACAAGAATCTGAAAACCAATTAAGTCATTCAAATTATTATAATAAAGGTATGTTTTACATATTGATGGTATTTATGTGGACATACGACACTTCAAGGAATTACGGAATAGTTTTAAATGTCTACATTACTTTAAAATTATGTCCATGTGATGTGTTTTCAATAGATATGGTTAATGCATGAAATATGTTTTCTGATGGGCAACAGTTCTATACCACAAGACCCATATGTCAGGACCGCTAGAGTAGACTTATCGGTGAAAACACACCCTATGTTTCAGTCTCTAGCCTATCCCTTGCTCCCCACATAGAAAGAACTCGATATTCTGACAAGATTGATCATTTTACATCTGTATGTTTTTACGGTAGGTTTTAATTTGTAGACAGAAGACGCCACACTTTATTAGCCATTTTTACGAAGTTATGGAACTGAGACATTCGATTTGTTGTAACTTTGTGCTTTGTCATGCTTACAGAGGTTGTACATGTAGTGGACATGGCAATTCGAGCGTTCTGGTCTTCGTCAGCGATGACTGGCGCCACCACCGATGAGAAAAATCAGGTGACAAATCAAATGCTGGAAAGTGGAGACGACATCGGAAAATTTGTTCTTCATAAGACACAGCCTGGCAGCGGTCCTGTGATATTGGATACACCATTACTTCGATTGAACTTAGAAAGTGACTTAGCTGGCAGTCTTTCAAACACTTCCATAACATTGGGAGATGGGAATGGCTTCGTCCTTCCAGCAGCAGACAGATTTTTCCCCAACGTGACAATGCTAGAAGGACCATTATATAGAATTGTGAGTATAGTCTTTTTGGTCACAGAAGGGTATTAAAACAGGGAAATTATTTTTTAGTCAAAGAAAGGTAAACGATTATTTGGTTTCAGTTAATGTCACCATCGTGAATATGAGTGTTGTAGTTTTGACTGTTTATTTTCATCCTTTGTAAACGTCATGGTTCATGTTAAGAAATGCCATGGTAAGCTTTCACATGTTCACTGTAATCTGAGAAAATGAACAAATATAAAATTTCGTACATGAAATTACACTCCTTTTCCTTGACCAATTCTACTAACATGAGCTCCCTCTGGTAGCTTGCAGGCTTGTTTTTCTTTTGTGATTAATGTGAATAAATGCGAGCTGATCACTTCAAATCTCGGCGTGTTCGTTGATCAAGTAACTGTCAGTGGAATAACATTCATGGAGTTCTTCAATGAGAACGTTATGCTTGGCCGTTATGTTTATTACTGAAGGCGCCTCCTTCTTGAAGATAACGTCAACATATTTACTGCACAAAGACTGTAACATATTTCTTTATTGTACTGTACAGGTGAAACGTTTCAAAAGACGGTCATTGCCAAGAGACGATGCTGCAAACGCTGTTCCAATGAATGACATTCTCTCATTGACGTTTACAGACAGAGAAGGCAATGAAGTAGAAGGTAATATTTACGTTACATGCAAATTATTTGAGATATTGATCAAAAGTTATTATCATGAAAGATAAATATAATGTCAGGCATTATATGTATATAAGCTTTTTTTATCTTGTGAACGATAGATAACTGAGGTATTGAAAAATAAAAGTTTGTTAAAAAGAAATATTGCATGGTCTGCAAGCATGATGTATTCGTGTAATTAATAAAAGAAGAAAATGTCAGGCAGCCAAAATGTGTCATAGCCACCATATAATATAATTGATTGTGTATAAAGTTAACTATGTCCATAGAATACTTAAATATGAAAAATGCACATGTTTAGTATTTCTGATCACCTACCACAGCATCTTTAATAATAATTTTAATAATAATAATAATAATAATAATAATAATAATAAACTTTAATTCAGGATAAAAGCACAATAAGTATTAAAAATACAGTTTGTTGCATCCCATATAAAAAAGAATAAACAAAAAAGGACATAACATAGTGCATAGAATAAAAAAAAACTTGCCACAAAAGCTTAAAGAGTCAAAAGTTACTAGGTTAAAATATACATCGACTTTCTATATGTCGCGTTAAAGCTAGAATAGACAAATGCATCCGAATTTCGAATTGTGGCTAACACGCTATTATCACTATTTTGCAATCGGTCTGAGAATTTAAACAAGAACTTGCGTCGCAGAGCTTGGAAAGATGAAATTGAATTTTCAACAAACATTGCACGTGCACTACAATCACGAGGCAAATGCATTCATTTTGTAATTCAATCTTTGATTCTTCGAAAACTGATATTCATTATGGTAGATACGGAGATGTTTCTCGAATGAAGAGTGGTAATATTCCTAGCTTTAACTCATGGCGGATATTTGATGGCTTGCCAAATTTCTCGACGAGTTTAGCATGACTATAGAACACGCTTACTCATTTCACATTACCCCATTTCTGTTTTCATTTTGTATTTGGGTCCTCAGAACCGATAAAACGATTTGATGTTTCGAACTCTCTCTTTTCTCTCTCTAGTAAATGATACAAATGATGACATTCAAATTATGATTGCAAGTGATTTTCCGTCCCACCAAGCGCATACCCTGATTGAAAGTCTGTATCTTGAAGAGAACAATGTCACCTACTTTGGAGTGGTTTTAAAGGTGGGTACATTAGTGAGACATTTGACGTTTTCCTGTTATTGCAAGCTATATTCATCGCCGCCTAGTTCTCTGTACGCCTATGTCTTTGCATGTATGTATGTCTACCGGCATACGTGTTAGCTGTTTGCGTATGTATGTATGTGTGTGTGTATGTGTGTGTGTGTGTGTGTGTGTGTGTGTGTGTGTGTGTGTGTGTGCGTGCGTGCGTGCGTGCGTGTATGTATGTATGTATGTATGTATGTATGTATGTATGTATGTATGCATGTATGTATATATGTATTACTTTCTTGGTGGTGATGATTAAAAGAATCTCTTAAATTGACTTTTCACGGATTCTTTTAAGTCTGACTTTAAAAATTATTCCGTCTTTCTTTAAATCCATCACACTCAACAATGATTTTCCTTTTCCAGGTGTCATATTCACATCATGCTATCTTAATCGTGTTCAACCCGGAAATTACTGGATCTCTTTACGGGAATACAACTGCATACATCTTCAAGGACGTTGTTAAGTATTCGGGTCGTTACCATGGCTACCAATTCTCTCTGGATGTCAATTTCAGCGGAAACTATTCAAGCATTTTAATCCCAGAGGACTACTTTACGACGACCGGGGAATACTACCTGACTTTTACCATTCCAGGGAGTAAGTATGATTTCTATTTATGTCATGCTACTTGCCATCCTAAATATAATATTCATTTTAAAGGAATATTAATTGGCTCCGTTAGCAGTAGCAGCTGCTTAAATTCGGACATAGCTGTGTTTTTGTAATGTTCCCATTATTGAAGCAATAATGTACACCTTTCCGGCCTATAATGGACGATAGCAAACTTTGCACGACATAATGTACGGGGCGAAACCGAGTACATGCTACCGTCCAATATTGGCTGGAAGGGGTACATTATTGTTATTATTTTATAGTTTTGGCAATACCAGTAAATTTGTAGAAGTATAAAATATCCGGGGCCACAATGCTTGATAATCGTATGCATTGTCAGTAATGATATGAGGTTATGACATCACATAATTTACTTGTATTGACAAAGGTATTATATAATATAGGATAACATATGTCTTAATGAAATCAATTTGCAGGGCAGGAAGGAAATATCTCAGTTGCCATTAAAGAAACAGTGTGCAATTACATGGACAAGCAGACAACTGCCTGGGATAGTAATGGATGCAAGGTATACCGTTTTTCCTTGCTTTTGGTTTTCGAACAAGAAATTGAATCGCTTAAATCACGTGTAAAGAATAACTAGTCTTACTTGAAAAAAAAGAGATTTGTCACACATATGCTTTCCAATAAGAAAAATATTTACTTCAAATGCTATTGGCATTCATGGCATTCCGCGCAGAAATTTAATTCAACATATTACATCCCTACAGGTTTTATGCCACATCTTCTTATTTACGATTTTTTAAAATAAAACATATATTCTGCAATCAAAATTAAATACATCTTATCACATACCACGATGCTTCTGATTTTTGCACGAATTAAACGTATACTGTCACCTGTTCCAATTTTGCTACAGTTACCGTGGAAAGAGAAAATCTAACGAATCACAGATTTTAAGCGGTTGGCCACTTTTTTAAAAACAGCGCCCTCACATGAGCATTTTGAATACCAAGGAACACCCTTTTGACCATATATTGGAATATTTAGATTACAGGTGACAGTATACCTTTAAAGGTGGAACACGCCTTATGGACAGATATTTTGACCCTAAAATGTCTACAATTGTTTTCTGATCTACCACTTGTTGGGGTTCATTTTAAAGCTCTTTGAGAAAGAAAGACTTTGTCAGGCTTAGTTTTTCGAAAATCTATTTTTATTTCTTCCATAGAGCAAACACAGGAATTGCGGCCATTTGAATTTCAAATATCGCAAAATATTGAGTATTTTGTTTCAATGTTACCAAACTTTGAACGGTTACCCCCGTTTTTTATTGTTCATTTGGTAAGAGAATGGTTGAAAGTTTCGTCGAGAAAAGTTTTAGCAAACGTTTAAACCTTTCACTTTCGAGGCGCATACTACCTTAAAATGCAGCAATTCATTTTGAAGTTTGCAGGTCTCCGACAAGTTTGTATTCAACATTTTGAACACTGAAATTGCTATTCTGTTATGTCAACGAATTTTATAGATTCTGCTTTGCCATCGAGAATATAATATATGGTTTTGTCAACTTCAGACTCTTCTATCCCGCATTTTGCAAGTTTGACTTCGTCAAGTGACAGTGACCTCTAAGTCGTGAGCAAATGTATTGCCATTTATGACACATACATTGTATTCTATCATATCGCTTCTACTCTAGGTGTCACCTGTATCGAACATGACAACAACCATATGCCTATGCAAGCATCTGAAAGAATAGGAATTTTTCACCCAAACGTGAAGGCAGACGAATGAAAAACGAAATAAAAACAACTTAGACTGCGACAAAAGAAGGATGATATACGACAGATAGAAAGCCATTGATACAAGATGCATCTGGAAACCAAGATGAATCTTACATATGGAATGCTATGATTCTTCACAGGAAATGGTCTGTTCAGACTCACGGAAATCAGATTGATTGTTACTAGGTTTATTTGAATTCTGAAACGCTAGTCAATTAAATTTGCTGTTTAATACGTCATAATCCAATGAAATCTGGCCGACTTTATTAGGGCTACCTGTAAAAATAGAGAAAAATATAAAAATGAGATAAAAAATAATTGTTGCCAATATGTGTTCTGTTCATATATAGAACACAAGTCCTCGTGACTACCTTCACAGACAATAGAAATCCAAAATGTCCTGGCATTTAATATTGATTTCACAGAGAAAAAAACATGCAGGATTTGTACGGGGAACGCATATATTAAGTCTTCTTGTGAACAGGAAGAAAATATGGAAGAAAACCCAATATTCTGAATCACTCAACCGCGTGTGTTAGTGAAAACGATAATGTATTATTAGCGTCAAAGCGAGACGGAAAATTATCATCAAATATTTTAATTATTATTATGATTATTATTTATGTTGTTGTTGTTGTTGTTGTTGTTGTTGTTGTTGTTGTTTTTGTTGTTCTTGCTCTTGTTGATGTTATTATTATGGTTGTTGCTGGAACGAATCCAAATTGACAACAGTTGAAAGACATTTTCTTCTTATGTCATTACATCTACCGTTGCTGTTCGGCAACTAGCTGTTTGCTAGTTAAAAAGAGGCTTTCAAACCAAAACTTAGGACTTATCCTCAACTTCAAACTAAAACAACCTTAATCTTAATTGGCAATCAAAATACGTGTAGTCTGGTATATTGCCGGTGAGTCATTGTATTTCTCACCTGAACACGATGTTAAACATTTGCTATTGGTTTTGAGAGCACTAAATTATTGATCTTCGAATGACCACATGTTAACTTTTATCGGTACAAAATTGTTAATGTACATGTTTTAATCCTGACATTCACATGTTTTAAGATAGTGTTCTGTTTTCTTCAATTCTAGAAAAAATATATAGTTGCATTAAAAGTTTAAGTCTTTCACTTTCGAGGTGCATATTACCTTAAGGTGGAACACGCCTTATGGACAGACAGTATGACCCTAAAATTTCTACAATTGTTTTCTGATCTACCACTTGTTGGGGTTCATTTTAAAGCTCTTTGAGAAAGAAAGACTTTGTGAGGCTTAGTTTTTCGAGAATCAAAAAAATTATTATTCCCCATAAAGCTAACAGAAGAATTGCAGCCATTTTCAATTTCAAATATCGCAACATATTGAGGACAAAATCAATCAAAACCAGATATGAACTGAATATGCTCACGTGTTTTACAACAGGTTCATTAATAGTAGAACGCTTCACAGAACAATAAGATATATGTTATCAATGTATGTAGCAGGTTTTTCAACTTCGCACAGTACTCTCAGAGTTTAATCACTAATTACAAAACTTTATTTAATATGTAATTAACTTGACACTGCTCAATGCTGTATGGAACAATTAGATATCCACTAGATCAACATTTGTAGCACGTTTTACTTAATTTAATGCTGTAATTTTAGAGTAATGTCACTAATTACAAAGTTCATTAAATATGCAAATGAACCCTAAATTAACTTGACACTGTTCAATGATTCATAGCATAATTAAATATTTATCAAATCGACATCTGTAGCAAGTTTCATCAAATTTAACGCTGTAATTTCGGAGTTATATACCTAATTACAAAGTTTATTAAATATTCAAATGAACCCTTAATTAACTTTACAGTACTAAATGCTTTACAACACAGTTAGATATCTGTCTTATCAGTATGTGCAGCAGTGTCCATCACATTTGATGCAGTTATTTCGGAGTTATATGACTAATTATAAGACTTCATGAAATATGCAAATGAGCTGATTATTAACTTGACACTGCTCAATGCTTCTCAGTACAATTGGATATTTATCAGATCAACATCTGTAGCAAGTTTCATCAAATTTAACGCTGTAATTCTGGAGTTATATCACTAATTACAAAGTTTATTAAATATGCAAATGAAACCTTAATTAACTTAACGCAACTAAATGCTCTTCACCACAATTAGATATCTGTCGGATCAGTATCCGCAGCAGATTTCATCACATTTGGTGCAATGATTTTGGAGTTATATCACTAATTACAAAACTTCATAAAATATGCAAATGACCTATTTGTTAACTTGACACTGCCAAATGCTTCTCAGTACAATTAGATATTTATCAAAACAATATCTGTACTCAATTTCACTGACCTGGGTGCCGTAATTTCAGAGTTATATACCTATTTACAAAGTACATCAAATATGCAAATGAACCCTTAATTAATTTCACACTACTAAATGCTTTACACTACAGTTAGATAAAAATTGGATCAGTATCTGTAGCAGATTTCATCACATTTGGTGAAATTATATCAGAGTTATATGACTAATTACAAACCTTAATAAAATATGCAAATGAGCTATTTATTAACTTGACACTGCCTAATGCTTCTAAGTATAATAAGATATATATCAGATCAATATTTGCTGCAAGTATCATCAAGTTTGGTGCAGGAATTTCAGAGTTATCTCACTAATAACAAAAGTTCATTAAATATGCAAATGAGAAGATAGTTAACATGACACTCACAGTACCATCATAATGTTCGTAGATTGTCATCTGTGAAAAGTTTCATGAAATGTTGTGCAGTATTTCTTGATATATGTCTACACTGTCATTACCGTCTCCATAGGGAAACCATTGTAAGGAAAAAAACAATATTGCATAACTTCATTAATATGCAAGCCACACTAACCAAAATCTAATCAGTTCTTGCAAGTAGAATATGGTACCTGTGTACCAAATCTGACTTGAATCCGTTTAGGCGTTTTTGAGTTATCGTGTAAACAGACAGACAGACACACACACACACACACACACTAACACACACACACACACACACGGACAAACAGACAGACATCGCTATGACAATAGCCCACGTGTTTACACACGTGAGCTAAAAATTGAAACGTTTTTATGGTTTGTTTCACAATTTTGCATTTGACAGCTCAAAATTATTGATATTAATGACTAAATCTGAATGTCGACATTAATTGCTTTTTGTAACATGAGAAAAATAGTAAATCTGCATAAAGGAGCAAATAGTAAATCAAATAATGAAACGTAATGGATGGTTTTTTGTTTACTTTGACATTTATTATTAAATTATTTCGATGCTCAATTTTAAGTCACTACATTTCAACACGACTTGGTTCAAGTATGTAAAGTCATTGCCATTGTGGAATTAGTCATTCACTTTTGAAATTGACGTTTTTACAGTCGCTTTTGTTGCATATTAACAGAACATAAATGGTCCATATATACTCGCGAACATTCTTCTTTGTAATGTTAATAAACTCGACTTTTACGAACGTCAATAGTCATAACTCATTCATGTAACGTACATGTTTTTGTGTATTCATGGAATAATATTGTATAGACTCGCATCTTGTGACCTTCAGATAAACCAAGGAATATTTTCCTCTATCTCTATCATTCCTATGGTTATGACTTACAATTATACAACAGTCTTACTTGGTGTTCAAGTTCAGTTAAAATATTCATAGAGTCTATAATTGTTTGCAGCTTTTCTGATCAGGCAAATATTGCGTCATTTGCTTATGACACTATAACTCTGATTTTATGGCACAAATCTAAAATGTCACATCAGAATTCCCGGTCCTTATTCTTACAACACAATACATACATAGATAATGTTGTTCTGTAATCACTTGTCTTACTACAGAAGGATGTCACGTGACTGGTGAATTGTGTTATGAAAACGTTGTAAGTGAAGCTTATGTAAACACACTTTCTATCGATACTGTGCCTTTAAGGCTACAGCGGCGTCATTTTAATGAAAATGATTATATATTGTAAATATCAATATAATTTACAGCATTGCGTGATCAAAACTTAAGTCATTTGATTTTATTTGTCTGATTTTTCTACCAGAAGTCCATTTAGCCCTGTATGGTAGTGACGTGTGTCCTTCGTCCTGGCATTTCGTTTTCCATATGCTGTGGCCTATATGATGTTGGTAGTGGTAATTCCGTATTTTAAAAAAGTAAAGGCTGCAGGTTCACACACTGGTATTGTTGTACGACTAGGAGTGTAAAAGAAAGACCATAATGAGTATTCTCTCTCCCTCTCTCTCTCTCTCTCTCTCTCTCTCTCTCTCTCTCTGTACGTACGTACATGCATACATAGAAACATTGATAAATACATACATACATACATACATACATACATACATACATACATACATACATACATACATACATACATACATACATACATAGACAGGCATACATAGACAGGCAAACATCTTACATGTATGCCGGTAAACATACTGACATACATGTAAAGATAGGCATACGAAGAGACAAACGGCGAAAAATATTGCCTGCAATAACAGGAAAACGTCAAAAAATCAAATTGTCAACCCTTTCAATCATTATCTGAAACGTTAGAGACAGGATGATTCATCTGTTTCCCCTCAATGATAAAATAAATATAGTTGTCTATGTCGATTTAAGAGAATAGGCTTCACTGTGTACGGAAAGAGGCATTCGGATCATATATATATAATATATATATACACCGCAGTGCCTTCGAAATACCACGATTTATATTAAATACACTATCATAAGTGTTGTTTACGTTCTCTTATGTTGTGGTCCTCAGGACATGGTTTCATTGTGCTGACATCATAATAGTAGTATTGTTACAAAATTCAAAGTGAAAGAAAGCAATAACGTTGCAACGGGAAACCGTTTAACTCACCAGGTGACGCAGTGACTTGGTAACCATACCATGGAACTATAAACACCGAATTGTCCGTTGCTGGCGCTGTTGAAGGATGATGTCCCATTTCTCTCGTTCCGGATGCCAGATACACTTATAAAACACATTCCATTTCGTTAGTATTCTTTCCGTTACGGTCCAGTGTCTTAGCTTCTGGACTATATTTACAATACGCAAATTACAAAGGTCAAGTTTGAAAGTGATGTGGTATACTATGGCGTGATAAAAAGTAGTGTAAATATGTTGTAATACGTGGATAAGCCCATGACCATGACGTAAACATAACCTTAGACACATCGTCATTACACACGGCATGTGGTACACAAAAATGAAAATTTTTGCGGGTGGCAATTTTGCTGGAATATGACTAGAGCTGCAATTCATCATTTTTTCTTTCTTTAAACGTGCTGTGAGAGATGTTATCAACCTACCACTGCTGTGTTTTTACTTCGTTGACCAATAAGCCTGTTAATGCAAGATCCGTAGGTAATGATAGATATTACGATGTTTGCGACAGCCAGTAACAAGAGCAGTGAGTTTAAAGCGATGTCGGTATTTTGCTGTAAGAGAAAATCTTTATCAGGCTCGAGACGGAAACACATCGCTTGCAGTGTGCAATCACATCAGTCAGAGTAATCAATTTCTCCAACGTACTTGTAGCAGCAATCATGGTTGTTGTGTACAGTATGTTTGTATGTTACTGACGTAAGAAGTTATTTCAAACAAATCATACGTAACTTTCTAGCCAGATAAAGATATTTCACTTTCTGCATCTGCACTTTCTGCAAAGGCAGTGCCGTGCACCAGAGTACATAAATGAACATGCATCAAATGAGACTGTGGCATGCGTAAGCAACAAAATAAGCCATTTATTGATATCATTCCATTCATTCATTCATTCCTTCTTTATCAACACGTAATAATTCCCTGAGGAATTAATTTAAAAAAAGGTTACAGATCAAAACATACAACAAAGAAGAAAAAAGGAAATGTTACTTGAAAAAGAAGAAAAAAAAGAGAAAAATCAAGTTAGGGGGGTTTCTGTCTTGTCAAAAGACCAATTTTTATGTACTGTGCAAGTTTGATTGTGCATATATTGTTGCTCATAATTTCTGTGAATTTTGTATCGTCATCTAATGAGGAGAAACTCAGAACATTAGATGAGATATGATAGAATAGACACTCTCTGTCTTTTTGGTGTAATTTACAGTACATAATAAAGTGTTTTTCATCATCTAACTGATCTATACAAGTGGGACAAATTCTTTTTTCCACAGGTATTTTAGAATGTCTGCCTGTCTCTATTTTTAAATTGTGTGAACCAAGTCTAAATTTGCTCATTATATTTCTTAATTCATAGTTTTGTAATTTTATTAAGTATTCTTCCAGGCCAAACTTTTGTTTGTATAATCTGTATGTCCTTAATTTATTTTTTGATTTAGTATTTGATCTGTTATCATTATTAAGGTCACTTTACCACTGTGTTATGAATGAGTCTTTTAGGTTACAATGTATCTTGTTCAATATAGATGCTGATAATTTAGTGGAAGGAGAATCTAGATTGTCCATACCAGACAGTTTGACAAGTGACTCAGTTGTTTGATACCAGTTGCTTTTTACACTTGAATTAAATAAACATGATTTACTTAACAAATTGTTGTGTGATTCTACTAAATGGTTATAATATTTAGGTAATTGATTTTTTACACATGTGTCCAGTGGGTAGCGGCCCAGTTCTCCGTATATACCCAATTTGGGAGTTGATCTAGGAACACCTAAAATATAGCGGCAGCAGCTCAGATGTACATCCTCAATGGGCGAGTTGGTATTGCATTCATCTCCCCAAACCTCACAGCCATACGTCAAAATGGGTTTTATTAATTTATAAAATAAAGACAGCATCAATGGTATACTAAGATTTGAATTAGATGCTAATTTTCCTTTCAGAGAAAACATTGCCTTTTGTCCCTTTAATTTGAGGTTTTTCATGGCTTCTTTAAATTTGCCATTAGGGCATAATACTAATCCAAGATAATTAAATCTATTAGTAGTTTCAATTTCTTTTCCTCCAATATAGAAGGTATTTTTATCAAGTAATCTATTACTTTTATTAGAAATCATAACTTTAGTTTTCTCAGTGTTGGCATTTAATTGCCATTTTTTTGAATATTCGTAAAAACTATCAAGGCTGTTTTGAAGGCCAGTCTTGGAAGTAGATAAAACAACAATATCATCTGCATAAAGGAGACATTTCACTGGCACATTATTAATATAAGGCGGATTACATGATTGGTTATTAAAAATGGTGGGCAAATCATTTATAAATATATTAAATAGGGTTGGGCTTAAGTTGCACCCCTGTTTAACCCCTACAGTAGAGTTTAAACATTGTGTAAGTCCGGTCTTAGTTTTTATTCTACAGTTAACATTCATATACATATTCTTTATGATTTTATACATTTTACCATTGACTCCACTTTTTAACAATTTACCGAATAGGCCATCGTGCCAAACTTTATCAAATGCTTTTTTAGGTCAATTAAACAAGCATAAATTTTAGGTTGATGTTTTTTGTTTTCAGATTTAGAGTCAGTTTTACTGTACAGATAATTATTGATAATGGATTTTAGTATAAATAGGTTGTCGGTTGTACGGCTACCTCTTCTAAACCCGAATTGTTCGACGTTCAATATTTTATTTCTTTCTAAATATGAAATTAATCTTTGATTCAAAATGCTATTGAATAATTTTCCAAGACAACTTGAAATTGCAATTCCTCTATAGTTAGCAGGATTAGATTTTGAACCTGATTTATGAATTGGTACAATTAAGCCGGTGTTCCATGAAGTTGGGAATTTACCATTATTAAAGACTAAATTGAAAAGTTTTTCTAAAGCAGGTACGATAATGCTATCTCCACATTTCAACATTTCATTACAGATCAGATCCTCAGATGAGGATTTACGATTTTTCAGAAGCATCACCGCTTTTTTAATTTCACTGGCTTGGATTGGACCATTTAGTTCAGGGTTCAATGAACTAGTTTGGGAATATATTCTTTCAAATTCTTCAAGTTTAAAGTCACCATTATTAGTATTATTATATATAATCCCATGAAATTTTTCTTTGTTTGACGTCATCGTACACGAGTGTTTTTCGCGGATCCGTACAACTTCGAGCCGAAGGCGAGAAGTTGTGCGGCTCCGCGAAAAACACGAGTGTACGATGACGTCAAACAAAGAAAAATTTCATGGGATTATATATTTATCAC
>LD349574.1:86775-99485 GCA_001465055.1 Ptychodera flava
ATTGAATTCCTGTGTACTTCTGCTGGTAGTATCATCCTTATATCGGGTCAACACCTCAGAGAAAACAATACGAGCGTTGGGCATATTGGTTCTTGTGATCTCTATCAACTCTTTTACATAAACGGCACAAGTTCCTGGAGTTGTTCCATTTACTAGGTCGTTTGTTCCAAGATGGAAAACAACACAGTGTGTAGTATCTGAGCTAACTTCCTTCATTTGTCTGCAGGCTTCCTTTAACGTTGTAGTTTTTGTAATAGACATGTATGTACCCTCCCACTATTTTGATGACCTCAATAAAAAACAAAGAACAATAACAAAAATAATCAACAAAAATAAGCCAAGAGATTTTCTTCTTTTGCGGATCTATTAGATCAATTCGTCTTTGAACAAATCTGTATTTAATTGGTCGAATGATAGCAATATCAGAACGCCAGACGCTTCAGTTTCAGTTATCCCTGTGACCTATAAATTAAACGCTTGTCAGTGGGATTGCAACCAGCATGCCTTGCTACTTCACGTTTTTCCTCTCTTGTATGTATATATATATATATATATATATATATATATATATATATATATATATATATATATATATATATAAAGATTATAAAACACTGGCATAGATAACCTAAGTTTAATCAAGGGCATCTCGTCGGTCAAATTATACGCTCCGCTTCTACCGAGGTTTTGGTTGAAATGTACGGCATATCGTTGCTGTTAGCTCCTCCGGGTCACGGTTGCTCTTAATGGATTAGTTTTATTCTGTAATTTGCATATCATATCAAGAAAATTCCTTAGAACAGTGACACACGTCAAGTCTAGAATGGTTGTGTAAATATTTCAGTGAATAGATAATCTTAGAATTTTCTAGATAACCTGTTTTAGTTAAAAATTTCGGGCGGTATAGTTTGTTAGTTCGTTAATTAGCTAGCCACATAGACTTGATAATTTAGTTCCTTGAACTTGGAACTGGATTCAGAAGAGTTTCGTGCGATTAGCTATAGAGAAGGACTAATTTTCTTGTCATATGGGCGGCTGTGTTGAATCGATCACTTAGAATTTGTTTTAGACAAAGTTCCTTGTACTTCCCCATCTAAATTAAGCACTATGATCTTACTAAGATTTAACTTCTTTTTAATCAGGAACATAATCACCTAGGCTTAGCTATCTGTTTAAATAATTTGTCTGGAAGAAAATAGCCGACTTTACCGCCTTTTGCCTGTCGTAAACAGTATAATTTTAATCATTACATTATCCAACAGCCAACAGGAACAAGGCACTATGGATATTAACTGCTTTGGATTCAACTTGCATTTAATTATCATGCGTTATTACAGTTCAATGTCTTGTATTGGGTAGTAGTCAGCGTCAGGTCATCAGGAAATATCAACATAGTATTGCAACTTACTAATATTCTATTTCAAAACAGTATATGTACGTTCTCGACGACAAAAGTCAGATTTCTTTCTTATCTATTGACGAGTTTTCACAAAAGTGGGATGCATAACAACAAAAAATACTGTTGCAGGCTAGGGCGACATCGCAGGTAGAAACTATTTCCAAAAGAATGGCCTATCTAGCAACGTTCCAAGGAAAGAAATACCTGCAGCCAGCCGGAAAATTAATATCGCTGAATGTTTGAATTGTAACGCTACGCTGGGGAATAGGATAATGAAGAAGGCTATTGTTTGTTTTCTTATTAAGTTGGATGTTGGTGACACTGTAGCGACTTATACTATCACGTTCCACAATGGTTTGATAAATGCTTTTAAGAGTGCAGGACAAGCATAGGGGTCCGTCAAAGCAATTAATTCTCAGCTAGCAAGTGAGATCACAACCCCATGAAAGTGCAAGTAAGACTAACGTTTGATGTTGTTTTCATTATTTTTATTTTGAATGAAAATTGCCAAGTTCCTATTTTATTCACAAAAAAATGTTGAAACAACAGTTTAGCTTGTCAACATAGCGTCTATATGTGTAAAATGCGTGGTGGTTTTTAGAGTTGAATTCTAGTCTGGACAAGAGTTCATTTGTCAACAATATCAACACAAGTGAAGCTGAATATTATACTTTGTATACCAATAAACTTTGGGAGTGGAACAAAAAATCATTGTTGACATAAAAAACAAAAATAGTAGAAAAATCATAAAAAACAAGCATTACTGGCCCTTTTAAGTATGCATTGTCTTGGAGCCTATTGATCTTTACTCAGGTTTAACTTCTTTTTAGACAGGAACATAATCACCTAGGTTTAGCTAGGTTATTAAAATAATTTTTCTCGAAGAAAAAAGCCGACTTTACCGCCTTGTTCCTGTCCTAAACAATTTTAATCGTTGAATTTGTCATGAATTGTGACCAAGTCAGCTATTTTGTTCCACGTATTTTCCGAAAATATCCTACAACTCAAAATCGATCATCTTTTTTACATTAAAATTTTTACTGACCCAAGGCCTTATGAGCATGTTGTGAGATTGTGTTTCTCCTGAAGACTTCTTTCTGAGATTTCCTAACGCCTTGTCTATATACAAGTATTCTGATAGATAAAATATCATGGATCTAATTAGCTAAGTGATATTTGTTTTGATCATACAAGTGCCGACTGGAGGGGAAATTGAGTATAAACGGTTCATTAATCAACCGCTTAATGATCGACTTAGTGATCAACTAATCGATTATTTATCCCACAGCCAACAGAAACAAAACACTGTAACTAGCAACTGCTTCGGAGTCAATTTGCTTTCAATCATAATGCGTTATTACAGTTCAATTTCTTGCATCGGAGAGTAGCCAGCGTCATGTCATCGCGACATATCAAGAACATTGTATTGCAACTTCGTTTTTGGTTTCGACACAGCTTGCGTACGTTCTCGAAGTACAAGAACCTTTTCACGTTTTACATCAATCGCGCGATGTCACGACGACACACACAAGAGTTCATTCTCATCTCCCTGACGAGTTTTTAAAAATGTAGAATGCATAAGAAAGTTATCGTTGTTTTGTTACAAGCAAGGAAGATATCGCAAGTGGAAACTCTTTTCAAAAGCATGACCTATCTAACAACGCTACAAGGAAAAATACCTGTAGCAAGCGGGAAAAATACGTATGGCTGTTTGAACTGTTATTCCCATTGACAAATAAGATAAGAACTAGTATAAGTAGTTTTCTCACAAATTTTATTCTGATTACACTGTATCTACATATACTACCACCAATAAATTCTTTGCTAACAACTTTATAGCCAAGGTATCAACGGGGGACAACATGGAGGCCTACATCGATCTCACTGATAACACTTTCATGGAACTTAAGTATCATATATCATTACTTTGTACTGGATGTAATTTTGTGTTATATCTATCTTTCAATCTACCTATATCTATATATATATATATATATATATATATATATATATATATATATATATATATATATATATATATATATAATATATATATATATATATATATATATATATATATATATATATATATATTCAAAATTCCTCTCTCTATACATTTTCTAATGTTCTATCTCTTAAATAAGTGTGATTATGTAAATTAATGTTTTTACATTTGGCGCCTTGTATGCCAGAATCTAGAATAACAGTTAACGAGAAACCTATCTTATAATTGCTACCTTGTACAAAAATTCAAGCTTCTTTGTATGACGCTCATGAATAGCCACGTAATGTAAATATTTTGTACCAATCACTGTATCAGAAAATCGGAAGGATGCGAACCAGTCAGAGTAACTTTAACTATAGCCAGGATGATGTTATTATTTATAGCAAATGTTAGTATTTGTCTCTTGGCACACACCAGATAGTTATGACTGTCAGACAATATTTCTCTATCATTGTCGTCATTTTTTATGATACTTAGTTTGTTTTTCACCACATTGAATGCCGTTCCTTACCTTGCGTAATTCAAAATTAAATATGGTCCTTGCCTATGCAAACTTAAAGAGGGGTAAGCTATAGTTTGATTTATTCCCACAGGTTAAGATGCACTGTTGACTAAAAGTCTCTCAACACAATTGAAAAAACTTTGTTTTATTGAACATGTATTGCAGATTAATGTACACTTCAGATATATGACAAAGTACGCAAACGCTTTTTAATCAATGCCCCTAATTTATTTTCTATGTGATGGATAATAGATACATTTGAAAAAAATGCCAATACTCAAGTTTAACACCAATTTTTATTATGTGCACGTCTACCTTCAGTCCATGTAGGGCGAATAATTTGGTGTATACTGGCCATTGTCCATTATGGTACAATAGTTTGTTCCCAAAGTTTTCTCCCTTTCTGCGTTATAAAAGTTCACCATTTTCCCTTTTATATATCTTTCATCCTATTGAGTCCCATGTCTTAATTGACTTTCACACATATCAAAGGCTGTTGATACTTAGATTCCACACTTGAATTTACATATTCCAGCTCCTGACAATCACATTTAAAAGTGGTTGTTATGCTGGAGCAGTAACCAACCAGTTCAAATAACTTTCATTATGTCCAAACAATTTGACATTTTGACAAACTTCACATTAATGTCACATTATAAACACGAGGAGGTACAAAGGACGTCGATTCCCCGGGTCCTATATGTACATTAAAATTTCACTATGGTAAGGCCTTGCCAGCATGCTGTACAGTTTTTTCTATTCTAGGTTTTTTTTCGGAAAAATTTCTAACGTTTTTTCAACTAACAAATAATCTGATAGATACATGTATAACAAACCATCTTGGATCTAATCAGCTTCAGTGATAATGAAAACATATGTTTTGATCATACGAGTACCGACCCGACAAGAATTGGAGTACAAAAGGTCGATATATCAACCACTCGATGATCAATTAATCGAAAATTTATCCTACAGCCAACACCAACAAGACACTATAGATATTAACAGCTTCGGATTCAACTTGCTTTTAATTATCATGCGTTATTACAGTTATTGCAGTAGCAAGCGTCAGGTCATCGCGAAATATCAACATAGTATCGCAACTTACTAGTATTCTATTTCAAAACAGCGTATGTACGTTCTCGACGACAAAAGCCAAATTTCTTTCTCATCTCGTGACGAGTTTTCAAAAACGTAGGATGCATAACAATAAAAATTATAGTTGTTTTGTTGCATGCTAGGGCGACATCGCAAATAGAAACTCTTTTCAAAAGAATGGCCTATACAGCAACGCTCCAAGGAAAGAAATACCTGCAGCCAGCCGGAAAATTAATATCGCTGAGTGTTTGAATTGTAACGCTACGCTGGCGAATAGGATAATGAAGAATGCTATTGTTTATTTTCTTATAAAGTCGGATGTTGATGACACTGTAGCGACTTATACTATCACAACGGTTTGATAAAGTGAGCTCATAACCCAATTAAAGTGCAAGTAAGGCTAACTTTTGACGTTGTTTTCATTTTTTTCGATGCCAATGGCAAGTCCTTATTTTATTCCAAAACGAATGTTGAAATAACAATTAAGCTTGTCAATATAGCGTCTATATGTGTAAAATGAGTTGTGCTTTTTAGGGTTGAATTATAGTCTGGACAAGAATTCATTTATCAACAATAACAACACAGGTGAAGCTAAATATCATACAGTGTATACCAATAAACTTTGGGGAGTAGAACAAAAAATAATAGTTGACATAAAAAAACAAAAATAGTAGAAAAATAATCAAAAATAAGCATTACTGGCCCTTTTAAGTATGCATTTATTTTGAAACCTTGATATTTGCAAATGCTGCGATTTGTATTTTTTAATCATTGATTACATAAGGATCATGTGACGATCAGTTTGAATAAACGTCTTAAAAATCGAATGTATTTTCCTTTGACTAACATTGTGGCGTTCCTTGTCGAAATTAGCGCCAATGATTAACAACATAACGACCTCAAATAGATTATGATCGGAGATTGTTTCATCCTCTGTAGTTTTCTCTTCTACCGTCTTAACAGTGCATCAATAACAAGCCGGAAAATTTCACTTCATATGAAATTATCTAGAACCTCAAGCCAAAAAACCCAAAAAACAAAAAAATTGAAGACGCGCTTTCCAAGATGTGACTAATGCAACAGCTTCTGATCACGCAAATTTGAACAGTCGTCACAGCAGCCTTTGTACAGTGCAGGGGAAGGAGGTTTTGCACACTGATTGTCTCGTGATCCTTATTTGAAAAACAATGATTTCACAATATAAATCACAACATTAACCAATATCTAGGCTTTCAGAAAATGTAAGATTTTAGTGAGGTTACAAGCTCACTTAAGCTTTCTGCAGATAATTTATTACATTGAAGGGACTGATACTTGTCCTGGAACCTTGATGGAGTTTGTGTATGCAATCTTCCGTCTTCCGGTGTTATTATGGAAATAATGGACGACGCCCTGACAATTACCTTTATTTATAGGCAAGGACTAGAGGAAGTCAAAATTAATTGGCTTGGCTGCCAAGCCCGTTAATTTTGGCTTTCCTCGAGCCGGCGCCTATAAATAAACGTAAATGGTCAGGGTGGAGTCGGTTATTTCCATTATATTATCAACGAACCCAAGAAAACCGTCAAAATGTACGAAAATTTCTCACGCGAAAGACAACGGGGCCCCAGAACTTGTGCAATGCGCGATGTACTATCACGCACGCTGTAAAAATTTTGCGAATCCGAAGCGAGTCCTGATATGTTCCCGAGGCGCATTCTACGTTTAGTACATTGACTGAAGTGTTTGCTGTGAGAGTTCAGTTGTGAGGGAATTACGATTCTTAACGTGAAAAGACTGCGAATAGAGCTAGACTAAAAGAATGTTGACACACAGCTGTGAAAACAGAGCTCCATTGCGAAAGAACACAATTACAGTCCACTTATATGTATGTAAGGTGTGTTGTTGGAGAACAACATCGTAATTGGATCGAAACCGCAGACGACTGTCGTAGTCTAAATGAGTATGGTAGTATGCGCCTCGGAAGTGAAAGTTTCTCAAACTTTCCTCAAGGAATCTTTCGACAATGCTCTTCCAAAATCAAGAATACAAATCAGGATTACCCTGCCAATGTTGGTACTGGTGAAACAAATTACCAAAGATTTTGTGATATTTGAAATTCAATATAGCCGCCACCCCTTGTGTATGGAGAAAAAGTAAATTTTCGATTTTGGAAAAACTAAGACCGTAATAAGTTTTCTTACACCAAAACCTTTAAAATGAACCCCCACAAGTGGTAGATCAGAAGAGAATTGTGAAAGTTTGAGGGTCAAAATATCTGTCCGCGAGGCGCATTCTACCTTATGAATAGTGGAAAAATCGGGGCAGAAGAAGCGTGCCCTGCTTCAAATGCTCGTTGTTTTTACTTCCCTAGAAGCATGGCGCTACCCACACGATTCAATATAAAAACATGCTTAGAATGTTTAGACTGTATTCGACTCAGTCGTTGAGCTCACTCACTTTGATATCGATTTTGTCCATTTTTATACATTTAGTCCGTTTTCATTTAAACAGCGGAGAAGCATTATCTCAGAGCAAATGGGATTTAATATTTTCCCTTCAAAATCGATCTCATGTAATCAGACAAAAACATGTCGAGGATAGTAGGTAGGCCTAATCATTTATCATTCTGTGCACGGTACATGACAGAATCACAAAATACTTGTACTGTTTCAGAAAATAAGTTTCTCCGACTGATGCACATAAGGATTAAGCATGCCATATGAGGGCCCTGGGGAAGATAAGCATATTTACTGAAGCTTAGCAGGCTACCCTCGTTAAACAAGGTTTAATAAATAAATAAATAAATAAATAAATAAATAAATAAATAAATAAATATAAGATTAGCATGTAAGAGATAATTAGTATGTGCATAGTGTGATGTACATATAATTATGCCTTTAATTGGTGGTTCTCTGCGCGCGCATCACTGGTAAAAATCATCATACAAAATTAAAACACGCTCATTTGCAACAGTTTTAACATAGCCTATGTTCGGTTCATAGAGTGGACATGAGTAAAACGCTAATAACTCTCCTGTCACTATTACAGGTAAGTTAAGTTTTGAGTATTCATAAATTAACTTTTCTAACTTGTGCTTACTTAGTTAATAGGTGTCTTACACACAAAATTAGTAAGCTATGTCTCCACACAGTCAGTCATTCCATTACCGTTGTTTTTATGTTTGTCTGTTTGATGTATGTGTATGTATGCAAGTGCGCGTGACCACGTATGTACATGTATGTCCGTATGTACATATCATACATACCACAGATTTCCATTGAGAGTAACATTACGGAAAGATAGGAACAACATCATTGGTTTACATTTCATCTCGATTGGATTATGGAGCCACTAAAGTAATAAACAAAGCGCTATTTACCAAACTTTATCAGTGGAAAACATAGTCAACTCCTGCAAGACATTTTCTTCAAATGTTCAAATTTTGGTTTTTCATGATCTGACCATTTATGATACGGGCTAGTCTGATACAGAATGTGTTGATAAGCCAGGCATTAACGTTGCAGACTCATTTAATAAGTGTGTGTGAGTGGTCAACTTGTGTGTGTGTGTGTGTGTGTGTGTGTGTGCGTGTGTGTATGTGAGTGTAGTCCATTACCGTTCTGTTTACATGAAAGAGGTCATAAACTGGCACCCTGTGTTCTGACAATTAGTGTTCTGTCTCTGCTAAGATCATGTAACCCCTGGTATGTTTTCCTTGCAAATTAGAGATTATTCTTTTGAAAGACCCAGAGACTTACATGTTTTTGTATTCAGTGATTAAACGAGTCGGCAACTTTAATGTCTGGCTTATCAACACATTCTGTGTGTACAGGATGCGCTTACTTATTTCGAAACACCTCACATCACTTCTTGCTCTTTTGGCCAGAGGTCCATATATCTTTCTTTCATGAATATGACTTTGTTTGTGTACCGTCTGTTTACTGTCTGTTCTGTGCTGTTTTGTGTCTATGTTTACAACTATTGTCTTACGAATTCTGACCTAATGTCATTGGGTTATGGATTGGTATGATTGCGATTATTTTAGAAGAAAACATGTGTGATGAACATGCACGTGTAAACGGTCAAACTAAAAGACATGTACAGTATGCCTGAGTTTGTGATTGAGCTCTTATCTAATGTCTTTAATGTGTTCGAGTTGTCAACACATTTTGTCTGGATTATGCCTTGCACATGTGTGTCAACACATTGTCTGTGTTGTTTGTTGTTTCAAAACTTTATTGATCGAGATTAAATATGTTCATATTGTTGTTATATTTTAATTCCTATTAAACATTGCGTTATTTGTACCTAGAACTAAAAATCCTATTTGGATGATTGTTGAAAGTTTACTCCTAGAAACAATGGTGTTATTAACGACCCCTTCTACCCCTAGGATTATAAATTCAGTTGATTTTCCCTGTCGGATTCGTTGAACTTACAACGTACGGCACCCAGTAAAAAGCAAAGGCATCACGGTCAAAAGCGCTCGGACAAAGTGCATTTCTGCCTATACTGGCTATTGTAAGCCCATTTTGGGTGATATATGCAATACAATACTATACTGTTGATGGAAATTTACGTAAAGAAATTAAGGTTCCAAGACAAGAAATTTACCTTATTAAGCTAATGATTCTATAGCGGTTAATAAGCTGAGACCCCCAGCAAATTATACATTTTCGGAAAGCCTAGATATATTGTAGCATTTTGTTACCATAATGTCACCATTGTTTTCATAACTATCACGTGACAGGCAATTTTCATAAGCTTTCAAAAATCTGTTTTTCCCATGTTTTGTTTCAATGTTTTGAGATATGTGGCTGAAATTTGTGTGAGTGCAAGCTGTCCTAAGGATCTTTTAAAATATGTCTCAGAAATTTATTTAAATCTTCTTACACAATTTTTATGCCAGAAAAACTTTCAGAGCGGTGAATTTTACCCCAGTTAATTTCTTTAAAATTGTGCTAAAAACTAAACACGGTAAAAAAAAATATGAAACACGCTTTTAAAGAGCATCATGACAGCTTGCATTCCAGCAAGTTTAAGTAAGATATCTTGAAGTATTAAGACAAAACACACAGGAAAATCGATTTTTGAAAGGTTATGCAAATTGCCTGTCACGTGATAGTTAAGTAAACAATGGTGACACTGTGGTTACTAAAATGTTTCCCTGTATCTTGGTTTTCAGAAAATATAATTTACGGGCTCTGAGCTTATTAACCACTAAAGAATGGTTAGATTCAAAAGGTCAATTTCTTGTCTTGGAACCTTAATTTCATTGAAATGACTGTCTTTTTGCCTTAGAGTAAAATTGAACAAATTATATAGCTGGCAGGCGCATTCAATTAAAGTGCTCTCTTTGTCTCTACTGAATTTCAGATCTTCTCTGGCAGACTCATTTTATGTAAGTATTTGATTACTTAATTCTTCCAGTCATTTGATTTTGTCAAGAGTTACGTGAAAGAAAACTAATAAAAGGTGAACTCAGCAATTTGCTTATAAAAAGAAATTTATTACAAAATATAAAACTAATCGCTAAGTCAAGGGATCAAATTCAATCTATAAAAGTTTACGGGCTACTTATCTCAGCTGGGA
Organism: Ptychodera flava; assembly: GCA_001465055.1. Lineage (NCBI taxonomy): Eukaryota > Metazoa > Hemichordata > Enteropneusta > Ptychoderidae > Ptychodera > Ptychodera flava. The sequence continues at coordinate 97,354 of LD349574.1, forward strand.
CGGAAAAGCTCCAGTCTCAGAGTTGTGCCAGTCAATCGGATGAATGAACAGTCCTGTGACTTGCAGGCTCGAAGGTTGCACCAGTATCAAAATACATTTAATGAAAAATAGATATTTCTACATGATTACACTCTAGCAAGGCAAATATACGAAGCGTTCCTCAGAAATATTATTGATGCTAATTCACTTCATTGTCTTTCTTTTTCTGGACCATTTCTCATGCCCAAGTTCGAAGACCTAATAAGGAAGGAATATCCGTAACTTACTTATATATATATATATATATATATATATATATATATATATATATATATATATATATATATATATATATATATATATATATATATATAAAAACGTAATACTTGAGATGTACAGATACCTCCCGGTGTTGTTCATTGCATGGTTTGGTAATAGTGGATGAATAAAATTGCACACGTCTACTGATCTTCTTGTATATTTTCTGTTTATTCTGTTGGTAATTTTGATACAACGTTTCGTCCTAAAAGTAGGACTTCATCAGGTTTAAGATGTCTACAAAGGGAGAATACAGACAAATACAGAACAACGTAAGGCTAGTGTTGATCCTAATGGAATGCTGAACGGACTTTATAGGCTGAGTAAATTAGAAAGTTACAAAAGATATAGAGTATGACAATTCTTATCGTTTATGTGTGGCGCAGATGGAAAGTGGCAATTCAAAATTGACGGTAATGGTTATTCATAGTGCCTGTCCAAGGCGCTGTGAGCAATTGTTATTTAAATTACTTTAAAGTTACAAGTATCTGTAGATGTAGATGTACATAATTTCACAGCGCCCTCGCATAGGCGCTATAAGAAACCATTACTGCCTAAAAGTAGGACTTCTAAACTTAGAGTTTCTTCAGGTGCTTCTACAATGAAAAGTACGAACATAAAAATTACAATAGTTGAATTGTATAGGAAAACGAGCAATGTGGAGTTACAAGTATCTAAAAATCTGTAAATGTACATAAATGACAGGAATTAGACTAACCTCGAGGCTGTGGATACGGTCAATACTGTCTGGACCGACGCCGAGAGCTGGAAACTGGCGCACTGAAGTCTAGGGGGAATCCCTTTGAATACTCAAAAGCCGATATGTGGGGGCGTAAATGAAGGCTACGTAAATTTTGGGCAAATATTTAGGCCAGCTGGGGACAGTGTGTCAAGTTTATTATACATTGTGATTCTAATAATGTTTGCTTAGTTTGTCCTCTTGTTTATTGACTTGTATGATGCCAATTACTGAAATATCACTGATACTGTGTTGATCAGAATTAAAATGTATAGCAACCTGTGTATATTTTTTGTGGCGCACTGAGGAGAGGTGGTTATTGAAAAGAAGTCGGAGAGATGTTTTTGTTTCCCCTACATATTGTTTATGGCAGCGTTGGCATGTAAGGAGGTATACGACGTTTCTGCTGTTGCAGATGATGGCATTTCTGATTGCAACAGCCCGAAAAGTATTTTCCAATTTCCGAAAAGTAGCTTTTCTCCTCCTTTTTCCTTGATAAATATTTATATTTTTCAAAACAGTATTCTTTTTAATTTTTTTGTAGTTAATTTCTTAGATTCATGGACCATCTCTATCAGCTTCCGTCAGAATTCACAATTTATGGGGAAATAAATAGGGTACAAATTCAGAAATGCTAATTTCATATATTTCCAAAAAAATGAAGCAAATTAAAAAATATGTATAAAAATTCGGCTTGTGCTTGGAAAAAGTTTGAAAAAAAACCCCATTCTAACTGGCACTAAAATAACTGCAACTGTACTGTTCAAGGGTAGTTGTAGAACATGTCTTACAACTGAGGTGGGTGCGTCAGTTTCAGTAGAAAAATATGACAAATTGCTTTAGAAATTAATAAATTGTTAAACATTTGGGATTATGATGAAGTCAGTTGCAGACATGTCTTGCAACTGAGATGGATGTGTCAGTTGCAGGACATGTCTTGCAACTGAGGTGGGTGTGTCAGATGCAGGACGTGTCTTGCAACTGAGGTGGGTGTGTCAGTTTTAGGACATGTCTTGCAACTGAGGTGGGTGTGTCAGTTGTAGGACATGTCTTACAACTGAGGTGGGTGTGTCAGTTGTAGGACATGTCTTGCAAC
>LD349574.1:99669-114580 GCA_001465055.1 Ptychodera flava
CTGACTTCATCATAATCCCAAATGTTTAACAATTTATTAATTTCTAAAGCAATTTGTCATATTTTTTCTAGACTTGGGATTGAACTCATTGAATGCAATTATTTCTTTAAATATTACTGAATTACATGGCAAAAAGACATAAATGGGAAAATATTTTGAAAAATGAAGGTTTGACAATGATGCAACTTTGGATGTTCCATTTTTTCAGCAGTAATTCCTTGATTATTTATCGCATTCTGAGAAATTCCTTAGAATTATAACCTGGATTAGAGGGACAGAAAAATAATCTGAATTTCAAAGTAAAATGTACTGCTGTGTAAATGAGTAAGATAAAACCTCGAGTATTTCCATGGCATAAGTTTACTTCAATTTGCAACCAGAAAATGATGTAAATCATTTTTCTTGTGGTACAAATAGAAGGAAGTGATTTGCAAATGCCTCATGCAGTTATTTTCTCTGAAATTTATGAAAATAAAGAGAAATTAAGTACCCTTTTATAATTTTTCTATGAAATTATATGAAATCTAACTTTTTCGGAAATTTGGAAATGTTTTTCGTCGTGTTTTGCGTATGTTTTGTTGTTGAAGGTATTTTGGGACTGTCACAGTGATGTATTGAATGTATATTTGCAAATGTTGCAACCCCTCGCACACTGACATTTAATGAAACCGCGGCTTTGTTTACCCGCGTTGTCAATATTCGAACGGACTAGGAGGTCTTTGAGGTTGATATTGCGTTGATATGATATGATATAATTGGCATATTAGCGATGGCTTCTTTACATCTTGATGACTTATGGAATGTTGGGAGGTTCGAGGACATGAAGAATTTCAAGTTAAGATGACAGGGATTATATGTCGTGACTAGTGGGATGAGACAGTCTGCCTGTTTGTTTTCGTACTGGAGAAGAGCCGGTCGGGGGATTGATTTTGCTCTATTTATTTGTTCTTTGACGAAGTTGTGAGGGTAATCCCGTTCAATCAGCGATTGTTGTAGTACGTTAAGGCGTGTATCCAGGTGCAGCCAATGAACAATGCACTTTTAAAGGGGTCCTTACTATGATAAGATATATTGTACATGACAAGCAATGTGAACTGACTAATTTTAAGTCCAGAGGGTAATTAATTAGCTGTTCATGATTTGCCCTCCCACTGAAAATTGAAAATTTTTCGACTTACCCTGCCGCACTCAAACTTCATTTTTACCCGCTCCCCACACATTTTTGCCTGTTCCCCCCAGTGTGAATGTTTCAAGCTCCCCTGTGGCGAAAAAAACTTGCCGGTTTCCCCTGCCCTGGAAAAAAATCCCCTCGAAATTTTGTCATTCCATTTCCCTGCAGACATGAAGCTACCCTACCCTGTGATGAAAAAAAAACCTGTCGATTTTCCCCTGCCCAGAGAAAAACAATTCCCCTGAAAATTAACATTCCCATGCAGAAACATACTGCAGTGGTCTTCTATTTGGTTTCCATCTCGCAGTAAATACAGTGAGATTTGGATAGGCTAAGTAGTCTGGGTAACCTTTAAAAGGTATAAGTACTTGCACTGTGTCCCCATCACCGGAAACACCATGGCTGAAATTTCCCTGTCCCCGTTTTAAAAGTAGCTTCCCCTCTCCTCGTTTTTCGCCAAGCCCTATCCCCAGGACAATCAACCAATATCTGCCCTGCACGACAAAAATCTAAAATTTGCTCCCCTGTCACCTAAAAATATGTACCCTGCCCTAGTAAAATTAAAATTTCCCCTGCCCTCAAAAATGCTTCCGGAATAGCTTTTTCGATGAATAGCTCCGTTGGGTGCACCTGTGTATCACGCCATTCTGGCTCCGAAAAATGCGACAAATGCATTTTACCGAACCGTACGGGACACCAGTTTCATATGTCTGGGTGTGATGACTGAAAATGTAAATATTGATGGGTATCAGTTGGTTTTTCGTACAAGTCTGTCATGATTTTGCAATTCTCATCGGCGTGGACTTTAGATAATTGTAACTCCACATTGCTCGTTTTCCTATACAATTCAACCATTGTAAATTTTATGTTCGTACTTTTTATTGTAGAAAACACCTGAAGAAGCTCAAAGTTTAGAGCGAAACGTTGCGTTTGAGGTATAATAAATACGTTTGGAACCTAACAACCAGGTGTGGTAGCGTGTGTCAACCTAAGTTTCTTCTATATATCCAGACCGTTTATAAAAAGATGAGCTTTTCTGTTTTCTCTGCACCCAACTTTTAGCATGCGGAACTATCCGATATGGTTTCGGTTTACCTGGCAATCCAATGTTCGATGGGAAAGGCAATGATAGCCTTAACATAGAGGATTGTTGTCAGATGTGCAAGGATACGCCAGGATGCAAAGGTTGGGCGTCGAGAAATGACGGTACACGATGCTTTTTGAAAAGGGAGGAGGGCGAATTCGTAGCCAACGAAATTTCTACAAGTGGACTGATAAGAGGTAGGAGTTCAAACAGAAAAGCTTACAACGACGTATAATGTAGTTAGCGCCTCAAAAGTAAAAACGGTATACTTTGCTCAATTTTGCTCGGTCAAATTATGAAACACACTTATCTCTTTCAAAATCAAGGATAAAAATCGGTGTGGGGGAAATAGTTTAATTTTTGTACTACATAGCATTCAGCATTTCCCGACACTTGTAATTCAAAATATCTGCTATTTCTGTATTAACTGTATGTTAGAAATGAAATTATCAATTTTGAAAAAAAACAAGCCTGGAAAATGTTCATCCTCTCCATGATCTTCAAAATAGCCCAATAACTGCTAGATCAAATGGCACTTTCACAGTTTAAGTCAAAATATCCTTCCCAGATGTGCATTCTACCTGTCTTTAATATAAAGGAAAGCTTGCATGAAGAAGATGACATATTTTTTCCAACTCTCTTAATAGTGACCAAATATGATTTCCCCCAACGACCTCATGAGAATAGACAATATTTATTTAAATATACGATATATTTTCCGTACTATAAGTTTGTTCATTCCAGTATTTGGTCGCCAGCGTCTAATAATGAATATCACGTGATAGTAGAATGCCCCCCTTTTCTGACAAAATGCCTGACATCGCTTCCTAACCGTGCATCCCAAAGACTCACCAATTTTGTTCACATGTGACACTTGTATCTTTTAACATTTATTAATTCGGAGGGAAACAATACACTGCTGAGTTTAGACATTCACTATTACTACTTTATTCACTATAGATATAACAGAAATATGAAATCAGTGTGAAACAGCATAATTGCAGAAATTATGGTAATACAGGTGACAAAATCATCAAGTGTATCTAACCCCCGGTTTGTTGAAGGTTACAGAAATACCTGAAAGTTAGTCAATCTATTTACCATGTGACAAGCAAATGTACCAATTGTGTTGTTTTGTATGCATTTTTCAACAGACATTGATAAGCCCTACATTAATTGTACGGCAGACATTTGGACTGCCGCATTTATTGACAACCCGACAGTTTCAGTGACATGGACACTTCCTAATGCCACTGATAATTCTGGATCTGTGCAAGTCCAAGGAAGTCATGATCCTGGAAGCGATTTCTTCATCGGGAATACCGTCGTAATTTATGAAGCGACAGACCCTTCAGGCAATATGGCCGTGTGTTCATTCACAGTGGTAGTTCAAGGTAAATCAGACTGTATCTTTTTGAGCCAGTTTACTTGTCTCCTTAATATGCAAAAATTGGAAACTTTGAGAATCGGACACAAATCCATGCTTATTTGAAGGTCTAAAATTTAAAGTACCTTTTATTGAAATGCCGCTTAGATTTTTCAGCAATGTTTTTTTGTGTGTGGGTTTCAATGTAGTACACGTATTTCGATTAAATTTCGAATAAAACTATGCCATGTTGCTTTTCTTTTTGCGTTGTTACTTCCGAGACTATGTTGATTATAAAAGACACAACCGCGGGAGGAAGTAGGAAGTTATCACGCAATGTCTTTTGATTTTGATTTTTGGAACAATAAAATACTTATGAAATCTAAGATGTATTGGTTTTAACTGGCATCAGTGACGTGTAATTGTCAGCATCGAGATTAAGTAAAAAATTGTAGGGTATTAGCATAATTGTAAACTTTTCTTATCTATGCTAAAACCCAGCAAATTAATACATGTGATATGTAAGTCATGAACTCTAAAACTTATGATTCCAATTCTTTTTTCTCACACTTCCAAACAAAGCAAAGATCCCAGCAATGTTCAACGCTTCAGATGGGGCTGAATTGAGCCTCTCAGCAAGTGAGGTAAGAATTGAAGAGGGTTTTACAATGTTTAAGATAGAACGTGCCTCGGGGAGCGATAGTCGGACTCTCAAACTTTTTCAATTCCTTGTTGATCTACTACTTGTGGGGATTCATTGAAAAGCCCTCGATGTAAGAAAACTTTTCACCGTCTTATAAATAGTTTTTCGAAATTCGAAAATTTCATTTTTCAACACAGGGTTAACACAGGAATGGTTACCATTTTGAATTTCAAATATCAGTAAATCTTGAACAATTTGTAACTCTGATACCAAAAAGTTGCACAATGGCCCTAATTTTTATTCTTGATTTTGAAAGAGAATGGTTGAAATATTTCCTGATAAAAATTTGAGCAAAAGTTTATGTCTACCACTTTCGAGGAGAATACTTCCTTAAGTTATATTCACAAAATTCCGACATCCGTTTAAAGGCGATAACGAAGGATTCATAGCTCGCGTTGGTTGCTATCGCTGGCAACGTTGCAAACGCGCACTTTTGCACGTGCGAAATTTTACCTTTCCGTTTTTGAAAATGCCCAAAATTTTTTAACTCTCTCGATTCTAAACCAATTCAGCTGATTTTTGGTAGGATTATTGAGGCCATAGACGAGAATAGAGGTAAGCATGCGTTTTTCAAAATTCTTGGTCGTTTATGAGATATCGCCGTAAATTTCACAATATAGCACAGTAGATACGGATAGTTTTCAATCGGATTCGAACCCACAACATACGGCATCAGTCGCCTAGCTGAGAGGCCAGAGACAGAACCACTCGGCTAAATCTCCACTCCCAAAAAGAGTGGTTCAATAGCCGGCTAAGTTGTTACATTTTTCTGACTGAGACCGCTCAACACGTTGTAGAGTTCGTGAAGCACTCACGCACGCATGCTCACTATCATACATTGCACATACACACTTTATCGAAGCGAAGAAACGAATTTCATCGCTTTTAACTGGGCGAACGATAACCTCGGGGACAATTCTGTCCACCAGCAGTGTTAGAAAATACGGATAGTTTTCAATCGGATTCGAACACACAACATACGGCATCAGTCGCCTAGCTGAGAGGCCAGAGACAGAACCACTCGGCTAAATCTCCACTCCCAAAAAAGAGTGGTTCAATAGCCGGCTAAGTTGTTACATTTTTCTGACTGAGACCGCTCAACACGTTGTAGAGTTCGTGAAGCACTCACGCACGTATGCTCACTATCATACATCGCACATACACACTTTATCGAAGCGAAGAAACGAATTTCATCGCTTTTAACTGGGCGAACGATAACCTCGGGGACAATTCTGTCCACCAGCAGTGTTATCAACCCAGGATAGAAAATACGGATAGTTTTCAATCGGATTCGAACCCACAACATACGGCATCAGTCGCCTAGCTGAGAGGCCAGAGACAGAACCACTCGGCTAAATCTCCACTCCCAAGCACAGTAGATATTTTCCCGTTCAAAAACCGTTTGTACTTGAACAGATTACCTAATCCATGCTGGGGGCTATGAACAGGTATCTGATGTGTTACATTGTGAAATTTACGAAAATTTGGTGCAGATTTGTAGGAGCTGAAACGTTTTAAAATAGATCTGTTAAAATTTGTATATTTGTGACGTCACTGACCAATCGCGCGTCGGGCCTACGTATAGTATGGTTCCGAATATCTTTATTATGCAAAAAAACATGAAAACTTTGCATTTTGAATTGTTTTGGAAATTACCCTGAGCAACCGTTGCTTAGCAATTTGAATCCTTCGGTATCGCCCTAAGTACTCAATAAAGTATTTGACGTTTTCTTCCTTACTTCAGCATTTTAAGCACTTGTATGTTTATGTTATTGGTTAATTCTTCGTTAATGGGATACTCTTTTACACAGTATGATAGGTGATGAGCTAATTGGGAAATTTGGGTAAAACAGGAATACGTCTGGAAAAACGGTTCATGTCCCTTCTCAATTAAGTGACATACCGGAGGGATAAAACCATTGACTTTTTAACGTTCACTCCAACAGGTCATCGAAATTTTCAGCAAAGTGTCGAATGCCATTTCTGGTCTTAACAAGGCAAATGTATCTCAAAACGAAAGTCAATCAATCGCCACAGGTAAGCAAAATCGTGCACCAGAAGTGGAAGGATGTTTCTCACAGGTCCATTCGTGGTGTATTAGAAGATTTATACTGTCCATGATCTCATAACATTGAAAGTTCACAATGTTCTCTGATGCGTCCAGTTTGTTAACAAGATAAACAAGAATCTGAGAACCAATTAAGTCATTCAAATTATTATAATGAAGGTCCGTTTTATATATTGATGGTATTTCTGCGGACATAAGACACTTCAAGGAATTCGAGTTTACGGAATAGTTTTTAATGTCTACATTACTTTAAAATTATGTCCACGTAATGTGTTTTCAATTGAGAAGGTTAATGGATGAAATATGTTTTCTGATGGGCAACAGTTCTATACCACAAGACCCATACGGCAGGACGGCTAGAGTGGGCTTATCGGGGAAAACTCACCATATGTTCAATTCAATAGAACTTTATTTATCCCAAACATGGGCAATTAAAAATGTATGTTTCAGTCTCTAGCCTATCCCTCGCTCCCACATAGAAAGAACTCGATATTCTGACAAGATTGATCATTTTACATCTGTATGTTTTTACGGTAGGTTTTAATTTGTAGACAGAAGACGCTAAACTTTAGCCATTTTTATGAAGTTCTCGAACTGAGACATTCGATTTGTTGTAACGTTGTGCGTTGCCATGCTTACAGAAGTGGTACATGTAATGGACATGGCTATTCGAGCGTTTTGGTCTTCGTTCGCGATGACTGGCGCCACCACCGATGAGAAAAATCAGGTGACAGAGCAAATGCTGGAAACTGAAGACGACATTGGAAAATTTGTTCTTCACAAGACACAGCCTGGCAGCGGTCCTGTGATATTTGATGCACCATTACTTCGAATGAACTTAGAAAGTGACTTAGCTGGCAGTCTTTCAAATACTTCCGTAACAATGGGAGATGGGAATGGCTTCATCCTACCAGCAGCAGACGGATTTTTCTCCGACGTGACAATGCTAGAAGGACCATTGTATAGAATTGTGAGTATAGTCTTTCGGGTCATAGAAGGGTATTAAAACGGGGAAATTATTTTTGTAGTCAAAGAAAGTAAAACGTTTATTTATTTTCAGTTAAAGTCACCATCGTGAATATCAGTGTTGAAGTTTTGACTTTATTTCCATCCTTTGTAAATGCCATGCTTCCATAAGTAGATTCTTGTTAAGAAATGTCATGATTTTCTTTCACATGTTCATTGTAATCTGAGAATATGAACAACTATAAAACTTCGTAGATGAAATAACTCTTCTTTTCCTTGACCAATTCTGCTAACATAAGCTCCCTCTGGTGGCCTGTAGGCTTGTTTTTCTTTAATGCAAGCTGATGACTTCAAAACTCGGCGCGTTCGTTGATCGAGTAACTCTCAGTAGAAAAACATCCATGGAGTTCTACAATGAGAAAATTGTGCTTGGCCGTTTAGTTTATTACTAAAGGCGCCACCTTCTTGAAGATACCGTCAACATATTTACTGCACAAAAACTGTAACATATCTCTTTACTGTACTGTACAGGTGAAACGTTTCAAAAGACGGTCACTGCCAAGAGACAATGCTGCAAACGCTGCTCCAATGAATGACATTCTCTCATTGACGTTTACAGACACAGGAGGCAATGAAGTAGAAGGTAATATTTACGTATACATGCAAATTATTTGAGATATTTATCAAAAGTTTTTATCATGAAAGATAAATATGATGTTAGGCATTATATATTTATAAGCTTTTTCGTATCTTAAGAACGATAGAGTACTGAAGTATTAAAAAAAATAAAAGTTTGCTAAATAGCAATATTGCATGGTCTGCAAGAACGGTGTAATCGTGTAATTAATGAATGGAGAAAATGTCAAGCAGCCAAAATGTGTCGTTGACACTATACAATATAATTGAATGTGTATCAAGTTAACCATGTTCACAGAAAACTTAAAAAATGCATGTTTAATATTTCTAGTCACCTACCGCAGCTACTTTCATAATAATGTTATATAACAAAATTCATTTTGTAATTGAATCTTTGATTCTTGGAAAATTGATTTTCAAATTCATTTTAGAATATTATGATAGATACGGAGATGTTTCTCAAATGAAAAGTGGAAACATTCCTAGCTTTAACTCATGGCAGATTTTTGATGGCTTGCCAAATTTCTCGACTAGATTAGCATGATTATAGAACACGCTTACTCATTTAATATTACCCCTACTGCTATTTTCATTTTGTATTGTGGTCCTCAGACCAGATAAAAACAATTTGCATTTGACAATGCTGATTATTTGACACGTTGGGGTGTCTTATTTATAGCTAAGAGATACTTGATTTCTTGATATGATGTCTATGTTTTCGTAGCCTGTCGAGTGTTATCACAAAACTATTCTTTACTACAACATTGCTACCCAGAAAACTTCAGTCAAGTTGACAATATCCAACTTTCATTGGATCAACATGACTGCTTAAGTAGCTGACAAGTAATACGCGTGATGTTAAGAGAATCATTCATTTCTGATAGTGTGTAAATAAAACTTCTCATTTATTGGTGATACCACGATGCCTAGAGGCTCGTGCTATATGTCGCATATTGTACCCAAAGATCGTGCAGACTAGTCTGCAATGGTAGTTTTTATTAATGATTCAACCAATTTGAACTCATTTATGATCTGGAGTCCCAGCCAGCGTTTTCAAGGGTGTGTGTTCAAGATAGGTGGTGTATTTCTATCTAGGTCGATTAGAGAAAAAAGATCATTTATTATCTCTCCGGTGAATTATGTTGAAATGAAAAAAGAGCCACAGTACATCTTAGAGTTAACATAGTAACTTTTCCTCCACCTGTATGTGAGTGACATTTACCTGATTCAATCAGAGGACATCTCATAATTATAGTAACATGAAATAAGCTACAAAATGCAAATGTTTCTAGCTGTGTCATTCGTATGAGAGTCATGATAACGTAAAACATGAATTTCGACTGTAAAATGTTGCATTTGTAGCCTGCATGACTCTACAATTGTAAATATCTCTCTTTAATCAACGTCTCCTTGTAAATTTAAACTAAATGTTGGTAAGTGAAAGCAGTAAATGTAGTATTTTGAGTTTGTCTAAAGGCAACTATAAGAAATGAAAATTCAAAGCCCTGTGTTTCCCAATTAATTTGATTGAGCAATCCCCAAGTGATGTTTCTGACTCTCTTGTGTTTCTCTCCAGTAAATGATACAAATGATGACATTCAAATTATGATTGCCAGTGATTTTCCGTCCCATCAAGAGGATACCCTGATTGAAAGTCTGTATTTTGAAGAAAGCAATGTCACTTACTATGGAATGGTTTTAAAGGTGGGTACATTAGTGGGACATTTGACCTTTTCCTGTTATTGCAAGCTATATTTATCGTCGCCTATTTCGCAGTACGCCTATATGTCTTTGCATGTATGTATGTCTACCGGCGTACGTGTTAGCGTTTTGCTTATGTATGTATGTATGTATGTATGTATGTATGTATGTATGTATGTATGTATGTATGTATGTGTATATATGTGTGTGTGTAGGTGTGTGCGTATGTGTGTATGTATGTATGTGTTTGTTGTCGGTGATGAATAAAACAACCTCTTAAATTGACTTTTCACGGATTCTTTCCCGTCTGACTTTAAAAATTATTCCGTCTTTCTTTGAGTCCATCACACTCAACAATGATTTCCTTTTCCAGGTGTCATATTTACATCATGCTATCCTAATCGTGTTCAACCCGGAAATTACGGGACCTCTTTACGGGAATACAACTGCATACATCTTCAATGACGTTGTTAAGTATTCGGATCGTTACCATGGCTACCAATTCTCTCTGGATGTCCATTTCAGTGGAAACTATTCAAACATTTTTATCCCAGAGGACAACTTTAGGACGACCGGGCAATACTACCTGACTTTTACCATTCCAGGGAGTAAGTATAATTTCTATTAATGTCATGTTACTTGCCATCTTCAATACAATATTTATTTTAAAAGAATATTAATTGGCTCCTATAGCAGTAGCGGCTGCTTAAATTCGGACATAGCTGTGTTTGTGTAATGTTTCCATTATTGAAGCAATGATGTAACCCTTTCGGCCTATAATGGACAATAGCAAACTTTGCATGACGTAATGTACGGGGCGAACCGAGTACATGCTACCGTCCAATATTGGTTGTAAGGGGGTACATTATTGTTATTATTTTATAGTTTTGGCAATACCAGTAAATTTTTAAAGGTATAAAATATCTGGGGCCACAATGCTTGATAATCGGATACATTATCAGTAATGATATGACGGTATGACGTCACAGAATTTACTGGTATAGACAAAGGTATAATATAATATAGGATAACATATGTCTTAATAAAATCAATTTGCAGGGCAGGAAGGAAATATCTCAGTTGCCATTAAAGAAACAGTGTGCAATTACATGGACAAGCAGACAACTATCTGGGATAGTAATGGATGCAAGGTATACTGTTTTTCCTTGCTTTGGATTTTCGAACAAGAAATTGAATCGCTTAAATCATGTGTAAAGAATAACTAGTCTTACTTTAAAAAATCCAGATTTGCCACACATATGCTTTCCAATAAGAAAAATATTTACTTCAAATGCTATTGGCATTCATGGCATTCCGCGCAGAAATTAATTCCACATACCACATCCCTACAGGTTGTATGCCACGTCTTCTTATTTACGATTTTATTTAAATAAAACATATATCCTACGATCGAAATTTAATATATCTCATTACATAATACGATCCTTTTGATTTTTGCACGACTTAAAGGTATACTGACACCTGATCCAATCTTGCTACAGTTATCGTGGAAAGAGAAAATCTAACCAATCACAGATTTGGGCAGATAGTATGGCTGTCAAATTTCTACAATTTTTTTTCTGATCTACCACTTGTTGGGGTTCATTTTAAAGCTCTTTGAGAAAAAAAGACTTTAACCGGCTTAGTTTTTTGACAATTAAAAATTTATATTTCTCCCACAGAGCTAACACACGAATTGTGGCCACTTTGAATTTCAAATATCGCAAAATATTGAGTGGTTTGCTTCAATGTTACCAAACTTTGAACGGTTACCCCCGATTTTTATTATTCATTTGTTAAGAGAATGGTTGAAAGTTTCGTCGAGAAAAGTTTTAGCAAAAGTTTTAAACCTTCCACTTTCGAGGCGCATACTACCTTGAGATGCAGCAATTCATTTTGCAGTTTGCAGGTCTCCGACAAGTTTGTATTCACCACTTGGAACACTAAAATTTCTTTTCTGCTATGCCAACGAATTGCATAGATCCTGCTTTGCCATGGAGAATACAATATTTGGCTGTTCCAACTTCAAACTCTTCTATCCTGCATTTTGCAAGTTTGACTTCGTCACGTGACAGTGACCTCTAAGTCGTGAGCAAATGTACTGCCTGTTATGACACATACACTGTATTGTATCATATCACTTCTACTCTAGGTGTCACCTGTATCCAACATGACAACGACCATATGCCTATGCAAACATCTGAAAGAATAGTAATTTTTCACCAGAAGGTGAAGGAAAGCATGCAGACGAATTAAAAACGAGCTAAAACAACCTAGACTGCGACAAAAGAAGGATAATATACGACAGATAGAAAGCCATTGATACAAGATGCATCTGGAGACCAAGATGAATTTTACGTATGGGATGATGTGATTCTTCACAGGAAATGATCTGTTCAGACTCGCGGAAATCAGATTGATTCTTACTAGGTTTATTTGAATACTAAAACAAAAGTTAATTGAATTTAATACGTCATAATCCCATGAAATCGTTGTCGACTTTATTAGGGCTACCTGTAAAATATATAAAAATATAAAAATGAGATAACAAGTAATTGTTGCCAATATGTGTTCTGTTCATATATGGAACACAAATCCTCGTCACTACCTTCACGGACAGATCCAAAATGACCTGGAATTTAATGTTGGTTACACAGAGAAGAAATGACATGCAGAATTTGCACGAGGAACGCATATATAAAGTCTCCCAGTGAACCGGAACAAAATGTGGAAGGAAACTTAATATTCGGAATCACTTAACCGCGCGTGTTAGTTAAAACGATACTGTAGTTAACAATTATTGTATTATTAGCTTCACAGCGAGACGGAAAATCATCATCAAATATTATTATTATTATTATTATTATTATTATTATATTATTGTGGTTGTTGTTGTATTGTTGCTCTTGTTGTTGTTGTTATTATTATTAAAGTTGTTGCTGGAACGAATCCGAATTGGCAACTGTCGAAAGATATTTTCTTTTTGTGTCATTACATCTACCGTTGCTGTTCGACAACTTGCTGTATGTTAGTTAAAAAAAGGCTTTCAAACCAAAATTTTGGACTTATCCTCAACTTCAAACCAAAAAAATCTTAATCTTAATTGGCAATCAAAATACGTGTCGTCTGGTATATAGCCGGTGAATCATTGTATTTCTCACCTGAACACGCTGTTAGACATTTGTTATAGGTTTTGAGAGCACTAAATTATTGATCTCCGAATGACCAAATGTTAACATTTATCGGTACTAAATTGTTAATGTATATGTTTTTAAGATAGTGTTCTTTTTTCTTCAAATTTAGAACAAATATATATAGTTGTATTAAAAGAGGACAAAATCAATCAAATATTGAAACGTTTAATTGTTTGTTTCGCAATTTTTGCATTTGACAGCTCAAAATTATTGATATTTATGTCTAAATCTGAATTTCGACATTAATTGCTTTTTGCAACATGAGAAAAATAGAAAATCTGCATAAAGGAGCAAAAAGTAAATCAAATAGTGAACCGTTATGGGTGATTTTTACTTAACTTTGACATTTATTATTAATTTATTTTGATGTACAATTTTAAGTCACTACATTTCAACGTGATTTGGTTCAAGATCAAGTAAAGTCATTGCATTGTAGAATCACAGTCATTCACTTTGAAAATTTACGTTTTTACAGTTATATATATATATATATATATATATATATATATATATATATATATATATATATAAAAGCGAAAATTCTTCTTTGTAATGTAAACTAACAATGCCATAAAGTTAATAAACTTGACTTTTAGAAATGTCAATAATCTTTAGTCATTCATGTAACGTACATGTTCTGGTGTATTCATGGAATAATATTGTACAGACTCGCATCTTGTGACCTTCAGATAGACCAAGGTTTCTTTTCCTCTTTCTCTTTCATTCCTTTGGTCGGGTCATACCATTAAGCAACAGTCATAGTTGTTTTTTTCAAGTTCGATCAATAATATATGTTTGATAGTGAGCTTTTATGGGCAAATAGAAATGCATGTTAAATAGAGTAGATTTCTCGGCATTGATTGTTTCATAGAGTCTATAATTGTTTACAGCTTTTCTGTTCAGGCAAATATTGCATCATTTGCTAATGTCATTGTGTTGCATGTGAGAAAACAAACAAAAGGTTAATTCAGCGATTTCCGTATAAAACGAAATTTATTACCAAAAAAACTAACTGCTAAGTCAAGGGATAGAATACAAACTGTAAAAGTATACAGGCTACTTATCTCAGCTTGGACGAGCTGAGACAGTGAGACAGAGAAGGCTTGCTTGCAGGCATGAAGTTGCACAGAGTCCAGATTATAAGTCCAACGTGGCAGTGAAGGTCTTGGAAAGTCTTGATATCAATACTGCTGGAGTTTTAAAAGTCTTCATGTAACACGCAAGAGACACGATCCCATATGTCTGACCAAGCCTGTCCACGTATTAATATTTTAATGGTTATTTAAGAGAATGAAAGAACAATCTAGAACGTTTATTGATATGCTAATATTTATTGATTAAATTTTATTGATTATTGATTGCTGTTCCAAAACTATCTTCACTTAAAGTAAACACATGACTAATTGAATTTCCAGAACATTTCAAACGAGACTATTTGAATTAAAGGACAGTGACCTTGAGAATGTTCTAGACTAATTAATCTCAGGTCATGAGTGTCAGGAGAAATGACCTCCATAACATCTGTAACTCTGATTTTCTGGCACAAATAGATCATGTCACGTCAGAATTCTCGGTCCTTTTTCTTACAACACAAAACATATCTTGATAATTCTGCGTTGTAGTCACTTGTCTTACGACAGAAGGATGTCATGTGATTGGGGAAGCGTTCTTTGAAAACGTTATAAGTGAAGCTTATGTAAACACTCTTCGTATGATTTCTATCGATACTGTGACATTTAGCTTACAGTGGCGTCATTTTTGTGAAAATGACTATATATTGTAAATATCTAACAGCATTGTACAATCAAAACTTTTTGTCATTTGATTTTATTTGTCAGATTATTCAACTAGATGTCCATTTAGCCATGTATGGTAGTAACCTGTGTCCCTCATCTTGACATTTCGCTTTGCATATCCAGTGGCCTATATGATGTAGCTAGTGGTAGTTCCGTATTTTGAAAAAAGTACAGGCTGCAGGTTCACACACTGGTGTCGGTGTACGACTAGGAGGGTAAAGGAAAC
>LD349574.1:120724-152847 GCA_001465055.1 Ptychodera flava
TGGTATTTTTCTCTGTTTGACGTCATCGTATACGAGTGTTTTTCGCGGAGCCGTACAACTTCGAGCCGAAGGCGAGAAGTTGTGCGGCTCCGCGAAAAACACGAGTTTACGATGACGTCAAACAGAGAAAAATACCATGGGATTATATATTTATTACATGAACAGTCTTCTTATTTTTCTTTTGACGTAGATGGATCAAAATTATCGTAACAAATTGCATGAATTTCGTTGCGATTTGTGTTTTACTTACGCGGATTACTTTCATTTAAAGAGTAAAGCGGCCCGTCACCCAGGAGATACTTTCATTCATAAATCCCATCAAGCTGAAATTTGCTACATGAAATGGTATCTGCACCAACCAGACATATGGATTCGGTCACGTGAACCTGTCAATCATTGTCTCGCGCTGTACCGATGCCAAGGCAAGTCGGCCATCGGTACGGTGGACATGGACATAACTTTCATTGTGCTAGGGACGGATAGCCATAGTATTCAGAGTTATTCAGAATATTTACAAACAGATTTATGAAGTAAATGCAACGACACGATCGAAACAGTAATTCTCATTCTCAGATATTCCGTGGCTTTTCAAAATATCACACAAGTTTACGACAGTGGCGAGCGCGAAAGATTCCGTTCGATGACACACAGAGTGTACCTCATTGCATGTTTAAGCCCACAACGCTGCCGTCACCGGTCTCTGCCATGCCGGTGTCAAGTCGTTAATCCCGATCTCGGTCGTCAATGTTTTCGTCTTAGCCTAAGGACTTTGATGTTTGCAGTGACATATATCTCACCCGTAGATACGTCCTAATTTTTACTTGACGGAAACTCTGTTTTGGGTGTTGTCTGAGTCAACTTTTGAAGAACATCGGATTCCACAGCGCAGCTCAACAGTTGATGTCTTCGCTGGCGCTATGGCCTTACGCCGCGCTACAGGTTTGATTCCGAGCAAGAATTTACGGAATTTTTTGTATGATCAGAAGGAAATTTATCGTTGTTAGTCGAATGACTTTATGCTTGTGCCTGTATGTCGCTTTCCCGAAGATTATACTGTACTCATTTATTCAGTTGAACTTCCGTTGAGGTGAAGATTTCAGGTTTATCGCCAACCGGGATCGCCAGGTACAAGGTACGACGTCCACATTGAGCCTTACGAGGCGACTGGACTGGATCGGCGGTATCCCCACTCGATTCTCGGGAACAGCTATAGTTTTAGCGACTCGAAATTTCGCTGGACATACCTTCTATGTTTCCATGTGTGGATTTATCGGGTCACCTTTTTGAAAAAGTGTCATGAGAGCACGGCATCGATCACGACAAATCGGTCTATGTTTACGTCACGACCCGTACCCGCATGTATGAACGGTACCATGCAAGAAAAAAGTTCCGGTTGATGACGTACAACAGGGGTAATTCGGATTTCTTATCCGTCCTGTTCTACGTCACACAGGTGGGAATTCGGGCCAGTTCATGTGATAAATATATATATATATATATATATATATATATATATATATATATATATATATATATATATTATATTTTACATTTTAACATATATACATATATATTTTAAATAGTCATTCTTATGTTTTAATCATATTGTTGGAATGTCAGTTGTAAGATAGGAATTTCAAAGTGTCAATCTTAAAGTTTGAATACAGTATATTTTGAATGAGCTGTATTTTGAATGAGCTGTGAATGTATTTCCCACTTTTTATGCTTAACCAGATGTCCTGAACTGTTGTACAGAAATGGATGTCAATCATTCATATCAAAGAGGAAAAAGCAGTGAATCAAAAAAAAAACAAACTTTGATGGGCGTTAAGACTTGCCAACCATCCAATAAATCTCCTGAGGAGCCTAGAGAGCTTTTTTTAGCCAAATCTGACTTGTGCAGTGTCTGAGATGACCTTTTTTGTAACATTGAAACCATAAAAGCACAGCTAATAATGACAAAAATTGCCTTCTTTAACTGTTATGTTGGTCATAAAAAGCATCTTTCTACAGAAAACCTGAGACACAAAGGAAAACAGTTGCATCAATGAGAACGAAAGATATCTTGTCATTTTTCTATCTCTAAAATACGTACTTGTGTCAAATATATATTGTGAAATATTTTTGCATGTTGCTTTCTCATAGTGAATTCTGATAAAGAGAACAGAATTGTATCAGGAATTTGTCTTGCTTCTCATATGAAATGCAGATTTCATAACGGTAGACTTTCACTTAGCAAACATCAAGATATCTCTGGCATACATCTCTGATTTATTAAAGTATGGCGCCCGAAGGGCGCGGAGAAAAATATGAAACATCCTGATGTCTGTGATATATATGTCTTGTATATTAAAGTCATTTACAGGAAGGCGTGCTGAAAAATGTCTGATATATTAAAGTAATGCGCTCGATGAGCATGCTGAAAAATATTGAACATACAGATATCTCTGATATATGTATGCCTGATATGCTAAAGTTGGGTGTGCTGAAAAATGTCTGATTATTAAAGTTACGCGCCCAAAGGGCGCGCCGAAAAATGCAACTGAATGATTAAATTTGAGGCTGACACGATGCATTGTAGGCAATGATGAGCCTGTGTCGAAATTCAAAAACACATTGACCCCCCCCTATTGGGCATTTCAAAAAATTGGTAACCCCCTATCATCAAAGTCAAAAACAGGGTGACCCCCCCATGAATCCACCGCTCCCAGGCCGAAGAAACTGACCAGTCCCTTAGCACGATTAGCATGATTACAGTGATAAAACTACTTAATAAAAGTGGCTCCACAGAATGTGTTGAAGAGTTTGTGTTTCTTGACCACATAATCGTGTGTGTGTGTGTGTGTGTGTGTGTGTGTGTGTATATATATATATATATATATATATATATATACAAACACAAGAGAGAGAGCAAAACAAGAGAGAGAAAGAGAAACAGAGAATTATATCTGACCTTTGTTACGTGCAGAGAAAACGAACAAAAGGGTGAACTCAGCAGTTGACGTTTAAACAAAATTTATTACGAAAATAAATCTAATTGCTGAGTCAGGGATAGAGTACAAGCTTTAAAAGTGTACAGACTACTTATCTCAGCTGGGACGGCAAAGCTCCAGTCTCAGTCCGATGAATGGGCAGTCCTTTGGCTTGCAGGCTTGAAGTTGCACAAAGTCCACAGTATAAATCCAGCGTTGGCAGTGAAGGTCTTGAAAAGTCTTGAGAATGACTACTGCTGGAGTTTCGAACACTTGTAGTAACACACAAGAGACACGATCCCAAAAGTCTGACTGGAAGCTGTGCACGTCCCTTTTATACACATGTGCTTACATAAGGGCATATACGAACAATCTAGAACTTTTATTGACATGCTAATTACTGTTCTAAAATTATCTCTCTTACACAGCTAAATGAATTTCCAGAACATTCCAAACATGACTAATTGAATTCAAGGTTGTGAGGTCATTAAGGGTAGTGACCTTGAGAATGTTTTAGACTAATTGAACTCAGGTCATGATAGGTGCGGGGGAAATGACCTACATAACACACCCCCTCTTCAAAAAAAAAAACTTTTCAAAGAAAAATCTTTCTTCTACAAATGTAATCTTAAAAGTGTGAACGACAATAAACCCTAAATACGAGATACAGTCTGCAATTAAATTGTCCCTGCCTTTGATATGTCTAATGCCAAGATTAAACTCCTGTAACATTAAACTCCATCTTAGCAATCTCTGATTTTTGCCTTTAAATTTCTGCAGAAAAACAAGAGGGTTGTGATCAATATAAACCATTATTGCCTGAGTTGAAGAAGTAATATCAACTTCAAAATGCTGTAAAGCTAATATAAAAGATAAACCCTCTTTTTCAATTGTAGAGTAGTTTCTCTGGGATTTGTTAAATTTGCTAAATTTGTTAAAAATAGCAAACAGGATGATCTGTCCCATGACTATCCTCTTGCAATTTGATATTGGAAAACTCGAAATGGCACTGAATTTGGCATAAAGTATGCATTGCAAAGTCCAGTTATTTTTATTGAGTCCGATAAAGTAATTGTTCGGCAAATACTTGGCTTCCTCTTGGAGATATTCCGCTTTTGCAGGATTCAGTCCGTCTGGATGTTGTTCCACTGGATTACTGTCGCAGACATCTTCGTTGTGGTAGGTGATGTTTGTCTTCGTTGGAATATATTTGAACAAATGTTCATAGATTGGTTCTTTCAGCTGTTGTTGTTGTTCTGGCTGGAGGTGTGCCAACTTTGTAGACTCCAGCTTCTCCAGGATTTCTGAGTTCTGAAGCTTGACTGAGCCCAGCTTTGAGTTTAGAGTATTTTCACTCAAGTCAGTTTCAGTATCACTATCTTCATAATGGTTTGAACTGACTGCACTGACAGTCTTTGTTTTAGTAGGATTATCCCTATCCAAATATGGCTTAAGCATATTTATGTGACATAACTGTTTTTGTTTTCGCCTGTCAGGTGTTATTATGATGTAATTTAAATCACTCAATTTCTTATCAATTAGGTATGGCCGAAAGTAACAAGCATTGAGTGGTTTGCCAGGAACCGGAAGTAGAACAAGAACTTTTTGACCTGGCTCAAACTTCCGTTTTGAGGTGCTTTTATCGTATTTGATTTTCATTGACTGCTGAGATGACTCAAGATTTTCTCCGGCTAATTCACATGCTTTAGAGAGTTTTGTACAAAAATCTGACACATATTGCAAAATATTCAGACAATCATCATTGTCTGATAGGAATTTCTCTTTAACAAGCTTAAGTGGACCACGGAATGTATGTCCAAAAACAAGCTCAAATGGGCTAAAACCAAGAGACTCATGTTGACTCTCTAACAGCAAAGAGCAGAAAATGAATTCCTTCATCCCACTGCTTCTCTATGTCAAAACAGTAGGTCCCAATCATGTTTTTCAAAGTATAATGAAATCGCTCAAGAGCACCCTGACTTTCTGGATGATAGGCGGATGACCCATACTGTTTAATGCCTAGCTGATCCATTACTTGTTGAAAAATACCAGACATAAAGTTGGAGCCTTGATCGGACTGGACACATTTAGGGAGGCCGAATAAAGTGAAAAATTTGACTAAAGCTCTCACTATAGTCTTTGTCTTTATGTTTCTCAGTGGTATGGCTTATGGGAACCGAGTTGATGTACACATAATTGTCAACATGTACTCATTTCCTGAATTTGTTTTTGGTAGGGGCCCAACACAGTCTATTATTATCCTACTAAATGGTTCTTGAAATGCAGGAATTGGCTGTAAAGGGGCCTTTGGAATGGTCTGATTCGGCTTTCCTACCATTTGACATGTGTGACAAGTTTTACAGAAATGTGTTACATCCTGCCTGAGATTAGGCCAATTAAAGTGACTGAGAATTTTATGATAAGTTTTCCTGACACCTAAGTGACCAGCCCAGGGAGTTTCATGGGCTAGGCGCAATATTTCAGCATGGTAGGGCTTTTGAACCACAATTTGATGTTTTATAGCCCAATCGTCATCAACCAAAACATCTGGAGGTCTCCATTTACGCATGAGAATACCAGATGTTGTATAATAGGAAACAGGGCTATCTGAAGTTTTACCCTCATCATCTACCCTGTCAAACAAACACAAAATATCTGGGTCTTTGTGTTGTTCTGCAATAAGATTTGATCTAGAAAATGTCTGACTTTGATCAACAGAAGTTTTACTGGAAGTTTCAAATCCACAAGGGATAACGGAATGATCGATCCGTGTCAAACACCTGACTGAGAAAGGTGTCATTTAAGTCAATATCTGTGACATTATTTTTGAGAGTATTTTGATTCTCAGAATTTTTCTTTGACATGGCTCGAGTAATAGCACATGAAGGGAAAAAATCCGGGAATTTCTTCCTCTATTGGCTCTGGATTTTGATCTAAACTAGGATTATCAGTCACGAGTGGATTAGTAATGACCTTGTCCCCGGCAAGGTCGTTTCCAAGAAGAAGGTGAATCCCTTCAAAAGGCAAGAAAGGCCTAATACCTAAAGTCACAGGTCCAGAAACAAAGTCCGAAGACAAATAGACATTGTGGAGAGGAACAGGAATGTAGTCATTGCAATCTTCCCCCTTAATAAGAACTTTAGAACCTGAAAATGACTTTTTAGAAACGGCTGGGTATCTGCCAACAAAAGAGACTGGGAAGCCCCGGTATCTCTTAAAATTTTGACAGGGGGTAGCGGAAGAAAAATCACTAGGAAGTGATATAAAACCATCATGAATAAATGGTTCGAAAATATCCATAATGCTATCTTGAGAAGAATTGACCTTGACCTCATTAATTAGGGATAAGAGGGGTTTAACCTCAGAAAATGTGTTACTCACATTATTAGACTCTAATAGAGTTGATGAAGAAATAAAGCCGGTGGGCTTAGATCCACTTTGACCACTTTGACCTTCACGTTTTCTTTTCAATTTGAAACAATCTGACATTAAATGGCCGTCTTTCTTACAATAATTACAAGAAAGTGTACCAAGCTGTTTGTCAGAAGGAAATTGAGACTTGGGATCTGATGATGTGGGAGTGTTACTTGAATTTTGTGAACTGTTGTCATTTGATTTTCTACTCTCCTTTGAGAAATTCTTGGATGAAAAGGAGGAGTTAAATTTACCTGCATTGTTTCTGTATGTAAAGGACTGGGATGGTTTGCTGAGAAAGGAAGATTTGTTGGTCAATGAATAATCATCGGCCAAACGTGCAGCAACCTCCAATGTATCTGCCTTTTGTTCATTGATAAACGTCTTGATGTCACTCCGGATGCACCTTTTAAATTCCTAAATCAAAACAAGCTGTCGTAATTTGTCATAATTCTGACTGATCTTTTCCGAAGAACACCAACGGTCGAACAGTTGTTCTTTTGTCCGAGCGAATTCAACATAAGTTTGATCCTTCACCTTCTCGCAATCCCTAAATTTCTGACGGTAAGCTTCAGGCACCAACTCATAGCCCTTGATTATTAATTCCTTCACAGAATCATAATTTGAAGCCTGCTCTACTGACAACTGAATATAAATTTCTCTGGCTTTACCCATCAAAGCACTCTGCAAAAGCATAGACCAGGACTCCTTAGGCCAATTCAGACTCTGAGCAATTTTCTCAAAATGAAGGAAATATTTATCAACATCCTTTTCTTGGAAAGGGGGAACTAACCTGAAATGCTTAGTGATGTCAAACCGTCTGAAGGGAAGTATTTTCCTGACTGTCCAAGCTCTAAACGTCTCATTTCTAACTGTAGTCGATGTTCTCCTAATTCTCTTTCCTTTTCTTTCTGTCTTTCTTCCATTTCTAATTGCATTTGTATTTTTTCTTTTTCTAATGCCAATTTTTAAGCTCCAAATCTGCCTGTATTTCTAATTTTCTTAGTTCAAAGGCAGACTCGGGCTCATAATCTTTCAAGGTGGATTCCTCAAATTGGCTTTCATCAACTAGATGTTTGGCAATACGGTACTGTATTTCCCTCTTGCGCATAGATCTTTTGAATTCTACTTTAAGGAAATTGGCCAGTGTTATGAGGTCGTCTTTTCTGAGGGAATCAAATGTGTCCTGATCAAGGTCATCCATGTCCTCTGGTTTAAATTCCGCCATGATTAAATTTCGCTGAGTTGACAGTATACAGTAGTTTTGAAAAGGCTGGCAAAATGTTGTCAAACGGCTCAAAATGTTCAAATCCCGGACGAGCCCCCAATTTTGTTACGTGCAGAGAAAACGAACAAAAGGGTGAACTCAGCAGTAAACGTTTAAACAAAATTTATTTCGAAAATAAATCTAATTGCTAAGTCAGGGATAGAGTACAAGCTTTAAAAGTGTACAGACTACTTATCTCAGCTGGGACGGCAAAGCTCCAGTCTCAGTCCGATGAATGGGCAGTCCTTTGGCTTGCAGGCTTGAAGTTGCACAAAGTCCACAGTATAAATCCAGCGTTGGCAGTGAAGGTCTTGAAAAGTCTTGAGAATGACTACCTGCTGGAGTTTCGAACACTTGTAGTAACACACAAGAGACACGATCCCAAAAGTCTGACTGGAAGCTGTGCACGTCCCTTTTATACACATGTGCTTACATAAAGGCATATACGAACAATCTAGAACTTTTATTGACATGCTAATTACTGTTCTAAAATTATCTCTCTTACACAGCTAACTGAATTTCCAGAACATTCCAAACATGACTAATTGAATTCAAGGTTGTGAGGTCATTAAGGGTAGTGACCTTGAATGTTCTAGACTAATTGAACTCAGGTCATGATAAGTGTGGGGGAAATGACCTACATAACACCTTTGTGTTTTACTTTGCAGAAACGAAAACCAGTACGAGTTGCTGTGATACAGACTATTGTAATGTCGGTAACCATGGCAATGACCTCATGTTGAAATGCACTGTGATGTTTTGTCTGGTCATTTTATGTGTTGTTTTTTATACAAAGTAACAAAATAAAATGAATTACGATTAAGGTTATAGCTGTTTCCAAACTTTCCAGTTTGTTTTCATTGTATGTGACGCTAAATAAAGGGGAAAAAACCATGCGTGACGATAATTTTACAATAAGGTGGATTTTGAAAGTATGCTAGCACTGAAACAACTCCTCATCGACTGTCGCACTCTTTCACACGATTTCATTATCCAAAGATTGGCCCCCCTTTATACCCCAAACTTTGACGAACCAAAGGTCGTAAGATCGCTCTTCAGCTCTCATTTAATGAAAATAGACGAAAGTCATAATCATTTCCCTTATGGCACTTACGTTTGACATTATTTTTATCTGTTGTGTGCCTGCTTGCTTTTTATACCACAACTTTTGTAACATTCTGTTACAGTGGTACTAGACATTCTTTGTTATATTATTGCCTGCCCCCATGCACGAAGGACGAATTTGAATTTTATTCGGAGTTATAATGAAATATTTTTTCATAAACTGACAGTCTTTGTTATTAATATGTTATGGGAAACGTAAAGAAAATATTTTCCTGTATGATTGGTAAGGAACATGAGCACATATTACAACATTATAAGATGTTGCGATCACAATATTTTCTCTGCTGACGATGTTGGTTGGGACAGACATGACATAAAGACAATACTCTCAAAAGTTCCATTTGTGTTCAGCAACTATTTATTATGACAAGATACCAAAGTCTTGATAAATAACATTTCTCAATTATGATAAGTATACTATACTGTTGATAAGAAGACGATTGGAACTAATTTGGGATAATTGGAGTAACATATTTTTCAAATTTCTCAAAAGTGTTAGATGCCATATAGCTGAATGTAGTAATATTACAAATTATTCATAAAAACAAGTGTGTAATTTAAGAAGAAAAGCAGACGAGCTTACATTGGCAGGTTAAAAAGACATTACATCAGCATCCAATTATCCCAAATTAGTTCCAATCGTGTTTAAATAACATTTGTTAATTGTAATAAGTATACCATACTGTTGATAAATAACATTTCTTAATTAATAATTTAGAGAAAAAGACGAATTACATCATAAGGTTCAAAACTGTATAAAGCATTATTACTCAGGTGATTTTGTATTGACAAAAACTATTGTATGTAACAGAAACAGATTATGAATGACTTATGTTTTAACACGTTTGTAATTTAGAGTCATACATGTAAATGATGGTCTTTTCAAAGAATATTTTTGCGCCAATTGCAAGATAACGATCTACACCCCTGAGAATTTTGAAACATCCATGCACTATTCAGCTTGTATGATTTAAGTCTGGTCTAAAGTATACTGAATAATCGCTTATTGCTGGAAAAAAGAGGTCAGCTGGTATTACTTTGTGTGATTAAGTCCGCAATGTATGATAAAGTCAAATTATGTAGCGCTTTATAAGTTATCGACCTTAAGGAGTTTTTCAAAGGCGATTCTGTATGTAACTGGAAGCCAGGTTTTGGGTTTGATATGACAACACTTTTTGGCATGGGTTTCTCAACATGCTTTGGGGAGTTGGACAAGAATTTAACATTCGGAAAAAGAAATAGTGGAACGTGTAATATATATGATTTCTGTACGTATATTTCCTCGTATTTGGTTTTTAAAACGTATTGCAGTATTGTCTCTTGTGTTTGTGTCTTTACACACAGTTCTCCGTAAAATGTCACAACCGTTGAAGTCATTGTTAAATAGATAAATAAATAAGTAAATAAATATTGTGCACTTACTAGTTCTCTACAAATTGAACTCAGTTTAAATTCATTAAAAAAGTAGATATTAAAATTATAGTAGCATGAACAGATTGCACTGAAGTTTTAAAGTGATTTTATTTTTGCAGGGCTTTGTATTTTGTGAACTTTTTTGTTCCATTTTTACACATGTTGTCTTGCTACCTGCGCTACCATCTATATATATTTATATGACATATCTCTCATTGGCTGATTTCTCGAAATCGACAAAGCCTAGTTACGTTTGCGGAGGCGTTCGCACTTCGATCGTCGATCGAATTTCAAGATCCGAAGATCCAATATTCATCATTGGCATTCATATCCTTTAAGCTTGAAGGTAGGAACGTCTCCAGACTAAGTGAGCTTGTTGCTTGTATTATTAAAGACAATAAACCTTCGGAGCACATTGGCTCAAAATCGGAAACGGTCGAACAATGTCAGATTCATACTTGCACTTTGATACATTCGGGTTTTTTTCTCGAGTTCGAAAGATCGATATCTGCTCCTAATTCCAAGATCAAACTTATATGGCAAGTATGTGCCTAAAATCAGTTGATTGGGCATCCATGATCTCTACTTGCAATATATAGGGCGTCGTTGGGTATGGAAACTGAGTAGGCGACGAATTGTTCCAATATCTCCCTCTGTCGGACGTGCCTTTTGCCGGAATCTTGAATCTTGCCCCAGTTTAAGGGGCCAGCATTTGTGCAGTTATCCTTACGTAGCTGTGAAAAGGAAAAGTTTTCTTGGTGTAGGATTTGGTGAAAATACTTGAAAATTTAACAATGTTAAAAGATGAACTATGAAGGGTTTTGTTTTTACGTAATTTTTGAGTAATTCATTCGGCATGTGTAAGAATGTAAGAACCCTTTCCAAACGGAGGTCCGGCCACTGCATAAAAACACTATAATACTTACTGTATTAGCATGGATTATTGCCTGTATTTTTGCTGAAGAGTGCATATACAGATGAATACAGTCACGAATACATAGTTTGTATTCAGTAAGCCTATATTCATGTGGATTCATGTGTATTCACGTGTATTATTCTATAATACAGGCAACTGATTAATGTGGATTTATCTGTATTATTGCGTTTTCATGCAGTGATCCCTTTTAGAAATCGTTTTTCCCTTTCTCTGTTTTGTTTCAATTTCACAATATCACACTTTACCAGACACTCACTCTTCCTGGTTTGCATTCCTACGATGGCATTTGGGGCTAGGTGACGTACTTACTATGGAATGTATTATGGTAACTACTCTTTCGAGGCGCCATAATATGCCCTGGAAGTGTCCTTGGAAACTGGTTGTTTCTGCAAACTTGTTTTCTTCATCCGCCAGCTTTTCAAAGAGTGCTTTATATATAGACAGACTCCTTTGATGGTAGTGCATCAAATCTTCTTCCTGCATAGGAAGAGAAGACGAGGGTTGTGATTGTGACATTACACAGTACAATAAATTACCCACAAATAAATTGATTTGTATCCTTGAAGGTTACTTTTCTTACATCTTTTTCAGTTTTGTATGGAAACAATAATGTGCAGCATCAGAATAATTGATAAATGATATCTAGTAAAAGTATGTTTAGATATTTCAGTGAAAGTTTCCGAGTAACCATTAAACAACCATTGAAGTCGCATTCTGTAGGTACTACAAATGCCATACTTTTTAGGCAGCAAGTTATGACGAACTATAGGGGTCATTGTCTGAGAAAACTTAGAATGCAAATTTCTTTTGTCATTTCCATTGGAAAAAATCAATATCCTTCTGTTTCAAAAACAGGTGCAACTAGTCTCCCTAATCTCCATTACATTATTCTGTATGATGGCTGAAGACACAATCAATGGAAAATTTTACAAAAATGCAATCTCCTCGCTCAATCTTACATTACTTTCCAAATCATTTAAAATGAAAATTGAGAAAAACGGTGTCCTTGAAAGTATGGTTTCAGAATTTTTACAACTAGTCTATGAATTTGTCTACACATGGGAGAAATGGTAGTCTTCTCTGGGGAATCTCTGAGGATACAAATCACAATGAATTATGGGAAATCTACAATACTGTGCATTACACAATAAAGTAAATTATGACCCTACACGGCTCATACACTGTCATTAAGTATATGATGACCCTAAACAGGCCATACATAGTGATAACGTAGATTTGGACCGTACACAAGCCATACACAGCCTGTGTATGGCTTGTGTAGGGTTTAAATCTACGGTGGTTAAGGTCAAAAGCGTCTCGTGAAAGACTTGAACTTTTGCTCGAATTTCCTACGAATCTTTCAACCATACTCTTTCAAAATTAAGAATAAAAATTTGGAGTCGCAGTAGAAATTTTGGTACTAGAGACACAAATAACCCAAGATTTACCGATATTTAAAATTCAAAATGGCCGCCATACCTATGGAAAAAAAATAAATATTTTTTTTTTCTTTCACCAAGACATTTAAAATCACAAGTGGTGGACCAGAAAAGAAAAGAAATGTAAAATTTCGAGAGTCAAAATATCTGTCCCTGAAGCGCGTTCTACTTTAAGTAGATTATGACCATACACAGATTATACACAGTGATAAAGTCGATTTGGATCATACATAGGCCATACAGAGTGAATAAGCAGACATTCGATACAAGACTTCTCGCTTTCCGTGATACATTGTACCGAAACTCTACTGGGTTTTTTGGGGGGAAGATTACGGCTTATTTTTCATTTCCTTTTTGTAAAAAAAGATGAAATGATATCTGACTAAAAGAACAACTATACGTGATCACCACAGGATGTAAGCTGTCAGCTTCCCATTGCCTTGCGTAAGCTACTTTCATGGAAGAATTCAGTACGCATGTGCCAAGCCCCGTCTCCGATCACGTATGTCAATGGCCGACATTTTTGTCACTACGACCACAGACAATTTCTCCTTGTATGTGCTAAGACGTAGCCTTTCCTTTTTTTGCCTTGTTACAGGAATTACTGAATATTAGTTTTCTTTAAATGAGTTGACATTATCGAAGTTAACTTTGTCATTGTATATCGCTGCATCCGTCAGCTTATTTTCATGAGATTTCCATCGAGAGGTAATACAGACAAACACGCATGTGGAATCTGTTGGTAAGTACTGTGGAGACCAATCACTAACATCTTACAAGGTAGAACACTTGAACTAGAGAATACTAGCGACAAACATCCGGCAAAAGTCGGAAAAGTTAACCCTTTGAACTCTGACCTCGGTAACCTATGACATCATGTAGAGACTTTCATGCGAGCAGGGTCAGAGTTACTAGAGTTCACTATGAGGCATACTTGCTTCCGTCATTAAAACAAGGATATTGTATGATATCATACTGTCACACTTACCGACATATTGCGTCTCCTGGATACAGATTTCATGGCTAGCTGAGTAAGATTTGAAAGACTGTAAGGCCTGTCTTCAGACTCTGGTCTCTCTTGATTCTGTTAAGAAAATGTCACAGTGATGGGTTTTCATCTTCATCATGGTGCTTTCCAGTGAAATCTTATGATAAAATCATACAATATAATGTAAATTTTAATGCAACGTACTACTGCTATGTTTTAACACCGGATTTAAATTGAAATGTTGTGGTCCGGAAGTCCGTAAGCGCCAAGAGTTACTTTGCGTCTGGGATCTTGTGTCCGCCAATGTGAAATTTCAAGTAGTATGCGCCTCGATGGTGAAGGACTAAAACTTTTGCTCAAAGTTTCCTAAACGAAACTTTCAATCATTCTCTTGCCAAATAGACAAAAAAAATCATGGGTCATCGTGGAAATTTTTGTACTAGTGAAACAAATTACCCAACATTTGCGAGTTTTGAAATTCAAAATGGCCGCCATCCCTGTCTTAACTCTATAGGAAAAAAATAAATTTTGGATTTTCGTAAAAGTAAGACGTTAAAATTGTTTCTTTCTCCAAGAGCTTTAAAATAAACCCCCACAAGTGGTAGATCAGAAAAGAATTGTAAAAGTTTGAGAGTCCGAATATCTGATCCCGAGGCGCGATCTACCTTAAGACCAGTCATCCGCTTTCCAACATACATGCGCCTACATGTTCCCCGTTCCCTTTATGATCTGCCGATCAAGTACATCTTAATACCCCTACATACACTGACCACTTTCCTTGATGATGTCAACGTTACATTGTACTTCTTGGAATCCAGGACATTGCGCACATTTGTATTGACCCATTTTTAAGTACTGAATATAAAACCGTAGCTCCCATGGTTTCCTCGAAATCCAGCATAAAAGGGTGTACATTTCCCATATATATATATATATATATATATATATATATATATATATATATATATATATATATATATATATATATATATATATATATGATAATGTGGTCTAGCAACACTAACTCTTTGAGACATAGCTTACGTATGTTTTCAGTGTTTTTTCCGTAAAGTTCCAAATTTCGCTTCCCTCGCTGGCCAGCAAACTGTAAATGTCGCATTTTTCCATAGGGCTTGTGCTTGTAGCTTGTGCTTTCACCCTCGATGCCAGCATCATTGCATGAAGTATATGCAAAAACCAGGTAATTTTCAAAGCTATTGAAAATATGGTGAGAAATATGATGACCAAATATTGAGATTTCATTCATGAACAGTACAACAATGAGTAAATTGTGCAAGTATCCTTTCGAAGAGCGATCTCAAATTGCTCCACGTTTCCTTTGCTGCCAATTTCTGGAGTATGATGGCGTCGCACTTTCTGAACTAATAGAAGCTGTGAACATTTTTGAAGCATAGTGTTTACTTACCTAAGTGTCCCATCTTCTAATTGAGCACAGGTATATGTCAGTGGTATAATACTCATGTCATGTAATATGATTTCGCCCTTCAATTTATACCCACTGTTTAGTTATTTGTTGACGATTACGACATCTTCGGAAGCCTAAAGTTGTGAAAACATTTTAGGTAACGGTATTCCTTCGGCCTGGCCATGGCGAGACAGCACCTTTTTTGGGCAAATAATTATTCCGAATGAAATGCGTCTGAAAAACGGCATGCGAGCATCGGTTTTTCCGACGGTGTGGCTTTATTTTTATTAAAGGGGAAGTTCATAAACGATGATTTTTACATATATGCTAGCTTTGTGGTCACTTACCCCGGAAAATCTTATTTTTGCCATTTATAACTCGCGCGATTTTTTTACAGAAAATGATAGAAATAGTACAGGAAGTTGCCCATGTAGTTTGAATCATGGGAAAAAGCGCCAAGCTTGAAGCTTGCATAATGTGATATGGAAGGGACCATTTTCCCATGGGTATGGCATTTTCAATTCAGCCATGCTTAAACCAGGCTGTGCGTATTTACATAACTTTTGTTTATACTGAGTATCCTTGCATAAACGATGAATCACTTATTAGAAACTGTCCATTGTTAGATCATAGACAGTGGTCTGTGGTTAGATTTTGTGTTGCTGTTTACTACTGTTACTGTGAGTGGACAATGTGAGGGCCATGCCCGTCTGAAGATGGTCTCTTCCATATTGCGCGAGTTATAAATAGTGAAAATGTTTTTTCCTTGGTAAATGACCACAGAGCTACCACATATGTAAAAGTTATCCTTGGTGAACTTTCCCTAAAATCGCAATTTCAAGAGCATGTTTGTGTCAGTCCAATTGATTCATCTGGATCAAAACGTGAAAGACGATAATGTCTATATTTGTCATGTGAAATCCGTGCCTAAAAAACAAATATGTAATGCAACATTGATGTCACCGGCCATATCACTTCAAGACCTTCACATCATGTCATTTACGGCCACTGTCAAATCAACAAAATCGTCATCACCGATGAAAAATCCAAAAACCCAACAAAACTGCTGTCGAAATAATTTAGAATATCACATCAATGAAAGTACTTATAGATTCAAATAGGTGTTGTTGCCTCTCCTCCATGATATAAAATTGAGAGAGAGAGAGAGAGCATATAACCGACAACACCCTACCATTTCACTGAAGTATAGTTCAACTGCACTGTAAAGTGATGTCTTCAAGGATAGAACACTGTAACACCTGTTGAAAGCGCCTGGGCGTTCAGAAATTTAACACTACGTGTTCAATCAACGTTCAATTTTTGAACATACAGGTGCAGATTTTGAACGCTACGTATTCATCAGACATTATATTGAACACCACGGTGTTCCATATCAGAACACTCGTTGCACATGAAATGTGTTCAAAACATTGAACGCATTTACACGTTCAAAGGGCTGTAACACTTTTTGAACGCATGGACACCGTTCAACGATAAGTGTGTTAAAGGCTGGAACACATAATGCGCGCTTGTTGAACACCTTTAATTTTGGGCGTTCAGGGGGTGTTCAAGCCTTGAAATAACATTACAGACCACTGATATACGGTAAAATTATTTTATTCTAAAAATACACAAAACATTTCTAGAGTAAATACAATAATTTACTGTAAAGTGGGCAAATAAACATTGCCAATTTGTATGTAAAGTTTGTCATAGGAAACTACCAACGGTGTTAACATCCTCCTAGCAAAAACATAAGCAATAAAAATCCCCATAAACGCTGTAGATCGTTTTAAAAAATATGAACAAAGTAAAGGCAAAACAGGTTTTACTTAAATATTATGGATTACGTTTTATGTTTATACTTGTTTAAAACGTACAAAAATTATCTGAAAAAAGCTCACAATTTGGCTTACTTATTGTGTTGAAAACACGTATATGTATGATTGCATACTCCATTTTTGTAAGATAGCTTCTTAAAGACATTTCCTCTTGTATAGACAATTGTAAATTTTGAAGAAAAAAAAGTTAGTCAAGGCTTCTTTAGTGCACATGGTATATAGTTGTCCACACTAAAGTAAACACAACATGTCAAGTTGTCAAAGTGGGTCAGTAAGGCACAACTTGCAAAAAGTGGGGAAAGTGGGTCCTTGGCAGGGTAAAACCTATTTCCTTGTCCAACGAAGTCCTTCATAAGCAAAAAGGTTTGTTTGTTTGTAATATCTTTAAAAAAACTGGAATAAATCGATGACATTTCAAAAATCTACTTCTCAGAAATTAGACACATATTCGTAAAGACCTTTCAAATTTGGTGTACCCTACTAGTAATGTTATACAATTTTTTACCAAAAATGGTACAAATCGGCCTCAAAATAAAAGAAAACGCAGATTTCTTCATAACTTTAATATATATCACATTCTGGGAATCCCTAATATGTGAAAAATATTTGAAATGTCTTTAATGTCTTAAAAATGCAAAGTTGCAAATTTCTGCATAATTTGAACAATCTGAAAAAGGCTATCAGTAGAGATCTATGTCCTTAATATCAAAGCTGTTAAATTAGCAGTTTGAAGAAGATTTTTTAAAGACTTTTTGACCAAAAATGACAAAAATTGCCATGAAATATAAAAATTTCAATATTTCATCACAATTAGCATAAATTTGACTATGTTCATTATTAGGAACATGTTTACCAAATATCGAAGACGTCAGTAAAAGAGAAGAAGATTTTCACCAAAAAATAGCAAAATCAGCCTCAAAAACATACATTTGCATATTTCATCATAATTTAAACATATCTGATTAGGGTGATCCCTGGGAACCTGTAATCCAAATATTAAAGGATTCGTACAGGCTGTTTTGAAGAAAAACCTTGTTATGTACAAATTTGACTACCATGCTACACATCCACTTATTTAGCTGCAGGCTATGATCAACTCAATGTTACAGGGGCATCAGCTTTCAAAGACATGAAGTCTCCTTCATCAGATGCAAGGGGGAATGAAAAATTGAAGCAGAAAGTGACAGAAAATTCAGAGTGAAAATTTCAGAAAATTCAGTAATTCAGAGTGTACATTTTTACTCTAAGTTTTCTGTCGCTTTCAGCTTTAATTTTTCATTCCACCCTTGCATTTTATAAAGGAGACTACACGTCTATGAAAGCTTATTCTCCGGCAACATTTAGTTGATCATAGCATGCTACCAAAGCTTAGATTAATTCAGAAAAAAATACAGAAACTTATCAAAATTCAGTTACTGACCCTTGGAAGTTTACATCTACATTACATATGAACTGCGGTTATCAAGCTTGTTTCGAGACAGCTACCTGTACACTCATCTTCTTTATTATCTGTACCACCAGCTTCTGTAACAACTCTTCGATTTTTCAATTAAATCCAACTTAAATACATCCTGAAAATAATGCAACAATAGGTAATATGGCGAGATGAGACTTTAAATGAAAGACAAGGAGCTGATTAGGTTAAGGAAAAGGGGAGACTTTCATATACAGTGCCTCTTTTCAATACTGTTACTAAATATTGGCTTCTTCTTGTCATCAACTGATTGAAATAAAAAAGCCAAACTCTAATATGCTGAAACAATACATTGTATACTCTATAATGTTTAATTGATTTTTTAGTCTCTACTAAAAGACATGTGTCAGCTGTGATTACGCAGCAGTACTACTATGCAAGGCGTATCGATCGCGCTCAAGTCAAGGGTTATCGCTACAGTTGTGTTGCGATGACCATTGACGCGAGTGAGATCGATCGATAGGCCATGGCCAAAAATACGACCGCGTATTCACAGCTTGTTGTTGGTATACTAGCCACTTGAAGAAAAAAGGTTTCTTCACGTAGTTAAGCTATTTAAAAACAATACGATTAATTTCGAGGATATTAATACAGATGCTTCATAATCTAATACCTTTTACTATTTAGGAGAGAAACTTATCCTTTTTGGTCATGCTTCCGCACGATCACGATTTCAGGGTGCGCTTACGAGAAAAATGTCGCAACTTCCGTTTTAATGCATCATGGGATAGGAAAAAGCACCAAACTTGAAAACCAAGTGTTTAAAAATAGAACGCCTCTTGCATGTCGATGTTAAAATTAAAACGTCTATGGCGATTTTCTGATTTTCTTTTCAAATTTTCAAAATTTCACCACGTAATAAACGTGTAAAATTATTTTGTTTACTTTCTATTTTAGAAAAAAACATGCTTTCAGCAATTGTAGACCGGAAATGTTTTTCACTTAGTGGGAAATTCTTTACACCAAAGTGCGTTTACGTTTGCCGGACAGCGAGGCAGTAGTAAATTTAATATAACAATTGTAAAGTAAAATAAACAAAAGATTGTTAATTGCTTCACAGTATTGTAAAATTTCTGTGATGCTGAGTTTTGAACACTTGAAGGAGATGGTTGTTAACACCACGTGTTCAGGTTTAGAACATCACTTTTAATAATATGAACACTACACTGTAAAGTTAAGTGTTCAAGGATAGAACACCAATTAAACGCCTTTTTGTAACACTTTTTGAACGCGTCTAGACGTTCAGAAATTTAACACTACGTGTTCAACCAACGTTCAATTTTTGAACACACGTGTGCAGATTTTGAACACTATGTGTTCATCAGACATTATATTGAACACATGGTGTTCCATATCTGAACACACGCTGCACATGGAATGTGTTCAAAAAATTGAACGCATTTACGCGTTCAAAGGGCTGTAACACTTTTTGAACGCATGGACGCCGTTCAACGATAAGTGTGTTAAAGCAATGAACACATGAAATGCACTTGTTGAACACATTAACTTTTGGCGTTCAGGGGGACTTCAAGCCGGGAAATAACATAACGGACCACTGATATTCAATAAAATTACTTTATTCTAAACATACACAAAAATTAGTTGAGTAAAATACAATAATTTAGTGTAAAATGGAAAAATAAACATGGCCACTTTGTAAAGTTTGTCACAGGAAAACACCAACGGTGTAAACACCTACCTATCAAAACAAAAACAAAATAAAATCTTTATAAACACTGTCGATCGTTTTCAAAATATATGAACAAAGTCATGACAAAACAGGTTTAACTTCAATATTGTGGATTACTTTATATGTTCATACTTCAAAAACGTACAAAAATATCTGTTTTGAAAGAGCTCTAAATTTGGCTTACTTATTGTGTTGAAAACACGTATTCGTATCAAATGTTTACTCCGTTTTTGTAAGATAGTTTAAGACATTTCCTCTTGTATAGACAATTGCAAACTTGTAAAAAGGTACGTCAAGGCTTCTCTGATGCACATGGTACATAGTTGTTCACACTTAAGTAAACAAAACATGTCAAGTTGTCAAAAAGTGTCACAGTAAGACACAACATGCAGAAAGTGGGTAAAGGGGTCCTTGGAGGTGTAAAACCCATTTTCTTGTCCAATAAAGTCCTTCATGAACGAAAATATTTGTTTGTTTGTAATACCTTTAAATAAACTCTGAAATAAATCAGTGACATTTCAAAACTCTACTTCCAAGAAATTAAAAACACATTAACTAATTTTGACTTCGTTTCATAAGTTTTGTTCTGTATGTCAATAAGCATTTGCCGTTGAACCTGGAAATTTCAGTCCTTACTAAAATTCACTTGAAAGAGGAAACTACAGTATAAAACCAATGGCAACAACCTAAATGTTAGCCTGTTCAACACCAATAGAGCAATACAACAAGCGACTTAGACGTCGAAAGAGCTTGCAGTGTTATGTATAGGTTCTCTGACAGCTCATATCTGGATGGCCTCACCAAAAATGGGAAAATAGCTGCAAAAAATACACAATTGAAGATTTCACCATGATTTGGACATATCAAATTGAGATCATCCGAAAAACATGTGTAGCAAATATCAAAGCTATCAGACGCTTAATTTTAAGATATAAATTTTTTGACCAAAAGTGATAAAAATTGACCCAAAATAAAAACTTGCAGATTTCATCATAACTTGAATATATCACATTCTGATAATTCCCTGTCTTAAAAATGTCTAAAATGTCTTTTATGTCTCAAAAATACAAATTTGCATATTTCTGCATAATTTGAACAATCTGAAAAAGCTATCCGCAGAGACATATGTCAAAAATAACAAAGCTGTTCATTAAGTAGTTTTGAAGAAGATTTTTAAGGATTTTTTGGCCAAAAACGAAAACAATTTACACGAAAAATAAAAAAAATTGAATATTTTATCCCAACTAGCACAACTTTTACGAAGGTTATTCTTGGGGACATGTTTACCAAATATTGAAGACGTCGAACCACCAGTAAGAGAGAAGAAGATTTTTGCCAAATAATAGCAAAAATCGCCTCAAAAATACAAATTTGCGTATTTCACCATAACTTGAACATATATGATTAGGGTAATCTCTGGGAAGCTGTACTCCAAATATTAAAGGAATGGTACTGGCCGTTTTCAAGAAATAGCTCGGGATTTAAAAATTTAAGGACGATGCCTCACATTCACTGATTAGATAAGCTCTGCGTCGCTAAAAGCAAAGATAAAAAACAGTAACAAATCGAGAACAAAAGACGTGTTTATCTACAATACAAAATAATCTAAGATTTGGTAGCAGGCTATGATCGACTCAATGTTACTGGAGCATAAGCCTTCAAAGACGTGACGTCTCCTTCATCAGATGCAAGGGTACAATGAAGAATTGAAGCAGAAAGCGACAGGAAATTCAGAGTGAAAATTTCGGAAAATTCAGAAATTCAGAGTGTACATTTTTCACTCTGAATTTTCTGTCGCTTTCTGCTTTAATTCTTTATTCCACCCTTGCATCTGATAAGGGAGCCTACACGTATTTGAAAACTTATTCTCCACTAACATTTAGCTGATCATAACGTTCTACCAAAGCTTAGATATATTCAAAACAAAAATACAGAAACTAATCAAAATTCAGTTACTGACCCTCGGAAGTTTACATCTACATTAGAGATGAACTGAGGTTTTCAAGCTTGTTTCCAGACAGCTACCTTTACACTCATCTTCTTCAATTTCTGCACCATAAGTTTCAATAATAACTCTCCGATTACCAGGTCAATCCAACTTTTCACATCCTGAAAATAATGCAACAGTAGGTAATATGGCGACATGAGACTTTAAATGAAAGACAAAGTGGCCTTATTAGGTTTAGGAAAAGGGGTGACTTTGGTATACAGTGCCTCTTTTTGATACTGTTACAAAATATTGGCTTCTTCTTGTCATCAACTGATGAAAAGTAAGAGAAAGGCCAAATCTCATAGCTGAAACAATATAGTGTACACTCTGCGATGTTTAACTAATGTTTTATATGCGATTTTGATTACTAAAAAACATGTGTTAGCTAAAATTATGCAGCGGTGTGTGGCATATGGATCGCGCTCTGGTCTAGGGTCATCGCCACAGATTTGCGGTTATGACCCTTGACCCCAGTGCGATCGATACACCATGGCCCGTATTGACAGCTAGTGTATGGTGTACCAGCCACTGAAAGAAAAAAAAGGTTTCTTCACGTATTTTAGCTATTCCAAATTACTATACACAAATAATTTCAAAAGATAATAATACAGGCGCTTCAAAATTCAACACCTTTTACTATTTTGGAGAGAAAACTTACCCTTTATGGTCTTGCTTCCGCACGATCACGACTTCAGCGTGCGTTTACAAGAAAAATGTCGCAACTTCTGTTTTGATGCATGACGGGATAAGAAGAGGCAACAAACTTGAACACCAAGTGTTAAGGAGTAGAACGCCTCTTGCACGCCGATGTTAAAATTAAAACATTCATGGTGGTTATCTGATTTTCTTTTCCAAATTTCAAAATTTCAACACGTAATAAACGTGTGAAAGTATTTTGTATACTTTCTTTTTAAAAAAAAAAACATGCTTTCAGTAATTTTAGACCGGTATTTTTCACTTAGTGGGAAATTCGTTACATCAAAATCCGAGTACGTTTGCCTAACAGCGATTTAGTAGTAAATTTAATATAGCCATAGTAAAGTAAAATACTAAAGATTGTTAATTGTTTTACAGTGTTGTAAAATTTTTGTAATGCTGAGTTTTTGAACACTTATGGGAGATGGTTGTTCACACTACGTGTTCAGATTTAGAACATCATTGATGATACTATGAACACTAGTGTTAACAATATGAACACTAGCCGTTAAAATTTGAACACCGACATCTACATTTTGAACGCGTAAAAACGCGCCTGGCGTCCGCTATTTTTACAGTGTACTATATACCAATTTAATCCAACCTTTGAAATGAGATATAGACGTGGAATTTTTACAGCCTATTAACAAGGTTACAGATAAGATGTCTATGGCACAATTTTTCAGTATTTGAAGTATTAACTAAGAGAGTTATCCTGAAAATTTGAACTAAATATCTTGATTCTAACACTTGAAACTCGACATTAACTCTGAGAAAAGAATTGATGCAAAAATAGCCTTTCCAGCCACCTTAATATAGAACATAATCACCCAGGTTTAGCCATTGGTTTTAATATTTTAGCTCGAAGAAAATCGCCGACTTTACCGCCTCTTCCTGTCGTAAACAGTACAATTTTAATCATTACATTTTAATAAATTGTGACCAAGTCGGCTATTCTTTCAAACTTAATTTCCGAAAGTCTCCTTTAACTCAAGATCGATAATCGTTTTTGCATACAAATTTTTACTGTCCCAAGGTCGAATCAGAATGTTTCCCATCGCCTTGCCTATAACAAAATATCATGGATCTAATTACTTTAAGTGATATTTGTTTTGATCATTCAAGTGCCGACTCGAGAAGAAATTGAGTACAAACAGTTCATTAATCAACCACTTAATGATCGACTTATTGATCAGTTAATCGAATATTTATCCTACAGCCAACAGAAATAGGACACTAGAGCTATTAACTGCTCAGGATTCAGCTATGCAAGTTGCTTTCAATCATAATGCGTCATTACAGTTCAATGTCTTGCATCTTAGAGGAGCCAGCGTAGGGGGCCATCGCGATATATCAACATCGTATTGGTTTCGACACAGCGTGCGTAAGTTCTCGATGACATGACATACGTGCGAATTCATTCTCTTGACGAGTTTTCATAAGATATAGAATACATATTAAGGACAAAATCGTTGTTTTGTTACAAGCAAGGGAGACATCTTGCCTCGGTCGAAGGAGAAAATACCTGCAGCCAGCCAGAACATAATTATCGCTGTTTGAACTGTAATGCTACTACACGGGTGAATAAGATAATAAATAATATTGTTTTTAATAAATTTGGATATTGATGACACTATAGCTACACATGCTATAAAGATCAACAATGATTTGATTATAAAATGCTTTTAAGTTTGCGAAACAAGTATTGGGTCCTTCGAAACGATGGATTATCTGCTAATGACTGAGCTCGTAACCCCATTAAAGCATACATTTTCTGAAAGCCTAGATATAAGCACATGCTACAAGTGGTATTTTGTAATCATTGTTTACATTAGGATCGTGTTACTACCGATTTGAATAAGCTCTCAAATTAAAAACTCTTTTTTTCTCCATCTTTGTACAAACGCTGCGGTGTTTCCTGTCGAAATTAGCACCAATGATTAACAACACAAATCCGTCTCAGATTGTTTTATCTGCCCTATTTTTTCTGTTACCGACTCTAAAAGTACGTCAATCACAAGCACGAAAACTTCACGTCATATAAAATGGTATATAACTATATAATCGCAGACTTGCTTCCCAGACTGAAGCAACAGCTTTTGATAATGCAAATTTCAACAGGCAGCACTGCAACCGTTGTACAGCCTGAGGGCAAAGACATTTTTGAGGTTATAGAACTTTTCTGTCACGATGTTAAGACCTCTAAGTGATCCCCGACGTCAAAGTGGTCTCCGTAGTTGTAATTGAACTAATTTTTTACGCAGTCCAGGGATTTTTCATTCATATATTTGCATAAAGTTGTTGAACTTTGTAACATTGCAAATACTATTCTGTTATTCTGGTCCTTTCTGATATATGTGCTCACTTTTTTTACTTTTTCGAAATTCCGATGTATTTTACAACGCGAAATCAGCCAAAACTGCACGTCATATATTTTCACCTGGTTAGGGTGTCTCATATAAGCATCATTGGAGTTTGCGCTGCACACGGCGGCCATCTTGTTACATGGAGCTAATACCCGGCGACCTACCGATCACTGTACGAATCTCCATGGTTAAACCCAATCAGCATCTGAGTGAGTACCACCTCAAACAGTCATATAGTTTCAATCTTGTTGCTCGAAGTTATATTTCATGCGAGTTCTGATTGCCTGGTGGAGGCCGTGTAACTGCAAGACATGTACGACATGTACGACATGACAACTGCAAGACATGTACGCAGGGCTAAATGATGGCCCTGCGTTAGCTCTGCATGGCAGGGGTGTGTGTTACCGGCGATATATGGCCTCCCACCACGCCGTATAACGCCGGTAACATACAGCCCTGCCATGCAGAGCTAGCCCTGCGTTAGCTCTGCATGGCAGGGCCGGCTGGGCTGTGTGTTACCGGCCACCGTCCCTCAGCCCTGCGTACATGTTCCGGCGTTATATATTTGCCAACTTAGATTAGTTTTACCATAGACCCTCGAGAAAAACGAGGGTCTATGGTTTTACCTGTCCGGGTTATTTTTGGGAAAAGTGTTTTAAACACAATTTGTCAGGAATTTCCGTATAGAAATATACTCCAACACCCGAACCTAGCCCACTAAGCCCCAGGGCTGTATTGTGCATGCATAGGAAAGCAAATTTAGCTGCACAGAGTAGCCCACGGGCCGCAGCTGGCTTTTTTGGTCGTTTTGATTTTTAGGTACTATAGACTGTAGTCTATAGAAGCTATTGGGATGGGTATTCGTACGTCGTCAGTCTGTATGTATGTATCAGGGCTGTCAATGTTTTTCAGAATAGAAGGGTACAAGTGAAGGAACAGGAGGGTACAGCCTTGTGTGGAGCGAAGCGGAGCATAGTCTGGTTCCCTGACCCATTTCCCCGGTAGAGGGCGTGGGGAAATATAGGGTCAGGTACCGGGTAGCCATCTTGAACAGAATTTTGTTTGGCGGAGGTTAGTCACCTGACAGAACATGCTACAACAAATATGGCTGCTACTATGAAAACGCCGGTCAAAAATTCGACTCGATCAGAATTATGTTCAAACACGGCTACCCGAACCAAAAACATTGGCACACGAGACGGGAAACATAAACTGAAAGGATTAATCCAGAAGTACGGGGAAATAGAGGTGATTGAAGGCTGGCTGTGATATCGCAGCAGTACGTGGCGTGTATCGAACGCGCTAGGGTCATTGAGGTCATTGCCGACTGTGGCGTGACCCCAATGACCAGAGCATGTTCGATACACGCCACAAGTACTGCTGCGATATCACAGCTAATTGAAAGCAAACTTTG
The DNA here is from genome assembly GCA_001465055.1 of Ptychodera flava. Taxonomy (NCBI): domain Eukaryota; kingdom Metazoa; phylum Hemichordata; class Enteropneusta; family Ptychoderidae; genus Ptychodera; species Ptychodera flava. The sequence continues at coordinate 147,177 of LD349574.1, forward strand.
TTGGAACTGTGAATGACGATTGATTTCGATGGATAGAATGGTTTCCGAATTTTGTGAAAAATACAAGGCATCATGTCGACGTTCTAAAAGTATCAAGAGGTGTGCTAAATCACAGTGGCTAAATCATGGAGGTAAAAAGTCTTTCTTTCTACCTCCACGGCTTTGTGGTGCAAACAAGAAGTTGGTGTAAGTGAGCCTGAAAGTGCGAAACCCAAGAAACATGAGAAAAAGTTACAAGTGTTACTTTCATCCAATCATAGCCTGTTTTATTTTAACCCAATAGCGTCCATGTTTACATTAGCCGATACCTGACCCTATATTTCCCCACGCCCTCTACCGGGGAAATCGGTCAGGGAACCAGACTAAGCGGAGCAAGGCGTGCGCGCAAGCGCACACGGGGGGAGGCTAGGAGGGGGTGTCCCCCCCTCCTGAAGCTGAAGCTTTTCTAATTATTCATCTTCAATTGGTGGCCTGTGGTGGCACTTTTGAGGGCAATTTACTGTCAAGTTTATTATAACTGAAGTATCAAAAGTAACATGAAATTGAATCTTGTGAAATAAATTATGAAAGACAAAACAGAAGTATTACAGAATTTATGTTTATTGATACACCAGGTTATTATTATTTGCATACAAATTCTGTTGAATTACAACCTGCTTAATAAAGATCATAATCTGAACCATAATCAGAATCACCGGAGTACTCATCTAAGCCCAAGGCTTGCATGGCAGTACCAGCTGACAATACCTCAATATTGTGTGATTCGCAGGCTGATGAAATAGTAGCTTCAGAAACTACATCTGCAAAAACTATTTCTTCAGATGTAGCTTTAGAAACTACACCTGCAGAAACTATTTCTTAAGAAACAACATCTGCAGAAAGTAATTCAATAATTGTAATACATTCCCATTCAAAAACAGCTAATCGTATTAGAATTTAAAAAAATCTTGTCCCCACTGCAAAACTGATGTCATAACGTCACGACAAAAAATTCCGATCTACGTCTGGTTGATACTGCCGTAATTTTATGTTGTCTGTTTCAAAACCTCTCCTCAGAGTTACCGGCTGTGAATTTCCAGTGTGAAAATATACAAATGTAATCGGGTAAATACGAGACCATTACCAGAGACAATTTGAGTAGACGCTACGTCATACAAACAATTACAATACTCAAGTTCACATCCGCTAATGATATTGCGTGGCTTCGTTGTCCGTCGGCCTCTCAATCGACAAGATTGAGAATATGTTGATTTATTTACGTAGTAAATCCTTGCGCGTGAAAGTTAACGATCAAATCTTTTCTCCTGGTGACTGTCATAGTATCTATTCTGATATCCCTCACAGTAGTCTGAGTTTTGTCGAAACCCACGCCGGCAAAGTTGGTAGGCTTACTACAATGCATGTTATATACATATTCAAAACATCGTTTACCACCGCATGTGTGCAAGATACCGCGAAAGTATATAGTCAAGCCTAGCTAAATTTTGTGATTGCCCTAAACATTACAAAATTTTGGTCTTGGTAAATGATTTTGAAGAATTGGAATATCGATATTTGCTTTTGAGGAAAGATTTCGGATGTCGGAAAATATTTATCAAACTTCAATACTCGGGCCTTCGAAATAACCACAGTACACAGCATGTACTACCGTATATATTTCATAGAACGGCGGCTTGTTCCAAACAAATTCAGTAGTAGTCAAAACTCACTAAAAATTATGTCAATCCCTACAAAGTTTTTTTGCGCTGAGTAAACGATTCTTACTGATTGTAAAGAGTGTTCACGATCTGCAAACGGGAAAACAAATGAAAAATTCCAGTCGCTAAATACACGTAATGCCATGGCATTTTGCTCAGACGTGGCGTGAAATCTACATTGCATGCTATACCACTGATGGATTGAACCCCCGATCACTGAAATTCCTCAGGAAAATAAATTTAATTACAAATATTGACATTACGTTTATATCCAGAGCTAGTGTAAGCCTCTCGGGGTCTTTTTTGGATCCCATAAATCCAACGTGGCTGTCGACTTTCGTAGCCATATCGATCGTGTACATCCGAAAACCAATCAGAGCACGTAAAGCTTTTTGACAGTACCGATTGAAACCAATCAGAAATCGGCTACCAACGAGCCTTAGGGGCTGCGCCTCTGTAGCACAGCGCAGCCAACGGTAGAATTTGGAAAGGAAATAATTCATAACGTGTGTAAAGATCATTATTGCAGGCCTTGAATAGGGAAAACAGGCGGCGGCAAGACCTGTGTCAGACGGCGATTTGCTGCCGCCGGTGACCGGCCATAATTGACAGCCCTGAATTGTACGTGTGTCCGTTTGTGAGGCGTCCGTCCACTCAAATATCTTGAGAACCGCAGTACTTTCTGATTTGATATTTGTTGTGTAGATGCAACATGTGATTCTGAGATACTGTTTTTGTTAGTTTTTTGATATTGTTCAAAATATGCAAATTAGCACCAAAAAAGGTGTTTTTGGTAAAATATCTTCTTCTTCATAACCACTGGTCAGACAGCTTTGTCATTTGGTATACAGGTCCCTAGGGATAACCCATCTTAGATTTGTTCAAGTTATGATGAAATATGCAAATCTGTATTTTTAAGGAATTTTTTCGTCATTTTTAGTCAAAACTTTATTTATCACAGTCTGCTAAAAAACTTTATTTCATCAGAACCACTCGTCTGACAGCTTTGATATTTGGTATACAATATATACATATGAATGATATGCTCTCATTGACGTTCACAGACACAGGAGGCAATAAAGTAGAAGGTAATATCACAATATCATTTGAGATTGAAAGATAAATATAATGTCAGGCATTATATGTATATAAGCTTTTTTTACCTTGTGATCGATAGAATACTGAAGTATTAAACAATAAAAGTTTGTTAAAAAGAAATATTGCATAGTCTGCAAGCATGATGTATTCGTGTAATGAATGAATGGAGAAAATGTCAGGCAGCCAAAATGTGTCATAACCATCATATAATATAATCGATTGTGTATAAAGTTAACTATGTCAATAGAATACTTAAATATATTTCTAATCACCTACCACAGCAACTTTAATAATAATTTTATAAAACAAAATTCATTTTGTAATTCAATCTTTGATTCTTCGAAAATTGATATTCATTATGGTAGATACGGAGATGTTTCTCGAATGCAGAGAGATAACATTCATAGCTTCAACTCATGGCGGATATTTGATGGCTTGCCAAATTTCTCGACGAGTTTAGCATGATTATAGAACACGCTTACTCATTTCATATTACCCCATTTCTGTTTTCATTTTGTATTTCGGTCCTCAGACCCGATAAAACAATTTGATGTTTCCAACTCTCTTCTTTTTGTTCTCCAGTAAATGATACAAATGATAACATTAAAATTATGATTGCTAGTGATTTTTCGTCCCACCAAGAGCATACCATGATTGACAGTCTGTATCTTGAAGAGAGCAATGTCACTTACTATGGAATGGTTTTAAAGGTGGGTACGTCAATGAGACAATTGACGTTTTCCTGTTATTGCAAGCTATATTTATCGTCGCCTAGTTCTCTGTACGCCTATGTCTTTGCATGTATGTATGTCTACCGGCATACGTGTTAGCTGTTTGCGTATGTATGTATGTATGTATGTATGTATGTATGTATGTATGTATGTATGTACGTACGTACGTATGTATGTATGTATGTATGTATGTATGTATGTATGTATGTATGTATCTATGTATGTATGTATGTATGCATGTATGTATTACTTTCTCGGTGGTGATGATTAAAAGAAACTCTTAAATTGACTTTTCACGGATTCTTTCAAGTCTGACTTTAAAAGTTATTCCGTCCTTCTTTAAGTCCATCACACTCAACAATGATATTCCTTTTCCAGGTGTCATATTCACATCATGCTATCTGAATCGTGTTCAACCCGGAAATTACAGGATCTCTTTACGGGAATACAACTGCATACATCTTCAATGACGTTGTTAAGTATTCGGATCGTTACAATGGCTACCAATTCTCTCTGGATGTCTATTTCAGCGGAAACTATTCAAGCATTTTTACCCCAGAGGACTACTTAACGACGACCGGGGAATACTACCTGACTTTAGCATTCCAGGGAGTAAGTATAATTTCTATTTATGTCATGTTACATGACATCTTCAATACAATATTTATTTTAAAGGAATATTAATTGGCTCCGTTAGCAGTAGCACTTGCTTAAATTCGGACATAGCTGTGTTTGTGTAATGTTTCCATTATTGAAGCAATAATGTACACCTTTCCGGCCTATGATGGACGATAGCAAACTTTTCACGACATAATATGTACGGGGCGAAACCAAGTACATGCTACCGTCCAATATTGGCTGGAAGGGGGTACTTTATTGTTATTATTTTATAGTTTTGGCAATACCAGTAAATTTGTAGAAGTGTAAAATATCTGGGGCCACAATGCTTGATAATCGTACACTGTAAAGTTAAGTGTTAAAGGATAGAACACCAATTAAACGCCTTTTTGTAACACTTTTTGAACGCTTGTAGACGTTCAGAAATTTAACACTACGTGTTCAACCAACGTTCAATTTTTGAACACACGTGTGCAGATTTTGAACGCTACGTGTTCATCAGACATTATATTGAACGCCATGTGTTCCATATCTGAACACACGTTGCACAGGAAATGTGTTCAAAAAATTGAACGCTTTTACGCGTTCAAAGGGCTGTAACACTTTTTGAACGCATGGACGCCGTTCAACGATAAGTGTGTTAAAGGCTAGAACACAAAATGCGCGCTTGTTGAACACCTTTAATTTGGGGCGTTCACGGGGTGTTCAAGCCTTGAAATAACATTACAGACCATTGATATCCAGTAAAATTATTTATTCTAAAAATACACGAAACATTTCTAGAATGGAATACAATAATTTACTGTAAAATGGGCTAATAAACATCGCAACTTTGTATGTTAAGTTTGTCAGAGGAAAAAACCAACAGTGTTAACACCTTCCTATCAAAAACATAAGCAATAAAAATATTGTGGATTACGTTTTATGTTCATACTTGTTTAAAATGTACAAAAATCATCTGAAAAAGCTCAAAATTTGGCATACTTATTGTGTTGAAAAGTGCATACCCCATTTTTGTAAGATGGTTTCTTAAAGACATTTCCTCTTGTATAGACAATAGTAAATTGTGAAGAAAAAAGGAGTTAGTCAAGGCTTCTCTAGAGCACATGGTATATATGGTATATCCACACTAAAGTAAACACAACATGTTAAGTTGTCAAAGTGTCACAGTAAGGCAAAACATGTAGAAAGTGGGGAAAGTGAGTCCTTGGCAGGGTAAAACCTATTTCCTTGTCCAACAAAGTCCTTCATAAACAAAAAGGTTTGTTTGTTTGTAATATCTTTAAATAAACCCTGAAATAAATTGGTGACATTTCAAAAATATACTTCTCAGAAATTTAAAACATATTCGTAAAGACCTTTCGAATTCTGGTGTACCCTGCTATTAATTTTTATACAATTTTTTTTACCAAAAATGGTAAAAAATCACCCTTAAACTGAAAAAAATGTACATTTTATCATAACTTGAATATATCACATTCTGGTAATCCCTAATGTCTTAAAAATGTGTGAAATGTCTTTAATGTC
>LD349574.1:182254-207720 GCA_001465055.1 Ptychodera flava
AATTTTTTACCGTATAATGGCATTAAAAATAATAAACTTGACTTTTCTTGACTTGACGGATATCAATGGCATTACTCATTCATGTGATGTACATGTCCTGGTATATTCAAACACTAATATTGTACAAACTCGCATTTAGCAACCGTCAGATAAACCAACAGATAGGCCAAACTTTCTTTGCCTTATTATCTATCTTTTCTATGATTAGTACGTACTGTTATAGAAAAGTTTTAGTGTTGAAGTTAGTTAAATCATATTTGTTTTGATTATGAGCTTTTGAGACTGACTCGGATCGAGTATTGTATAGCTAAGATTTATCGCGATTGATTGTTTTGTACAGTGTGTAATCGCCCGCAACGTTTCTGATCAGGAAAATATTCCATCGTTTGCTCATGTCACTGTAACTCTTATTTTCTACCGAAATGGATTGTGACACGTCGGAATGCTTGGCAATTATTCTCAAGACACATTTCAAACCTTGATAATTTTATGCTGTTATCATTCTTCTTGTTACAAAGGATGTCATGTGATCAGTGAAGCGCTTTTTGATAATATTATCAGTGCAATCTCCTTATTGACTGCCGTTGACACGGTGCCTTTTAAACTTACGTCAGCCTCATATTGGTTGATAATTTCCATTTATCCCCCCGCAAATGCTGTAAATGCTAGACAAGGCGCCAAATAACTGGTAGTGATGCTGTGCCCCGGCCAGCTACAACACCGGCGAAATTAAGGAATACCAAACTCATGTCTTTGTGGGTGAAATGGGCCACCAAATGGGTGACCATTTAATGAAAAACTGTAACTGTAAAATGCATTAAACAGGCCACCAATTAATGACACACAAACATAGTACAAAACGTGTGAGCTTACAATAGCTGACCTACTTATACGTGTGATAAAGTTGTGTAGGTGGGATACATCAATTAGGCCACAAAATTGGTGACCAATAAACTGTCACAAAAGCAAATTTCCTTACAATGATTAACATGCTCATAACAGTGAAATACATAAAGTGGGCCACAAAATAGGTGACTGATTAACAGTCTAACAAAGAATTCACCAACATAGGAAACTCATCAAATCTAGCCCCAATCTTGTTGGGCCCAAACACAAATCCATACATGGTAAAATGTGGTGGAAAGGGGAGGAGGATTGCGTTGTTAAGTTAGATGTGGTCCAGCTGCCGAAATGAGAGTCTTGCCTGGAGGACCGCTTCAGGGCAAAAGAGGGTAGGACAAGTCTACACAATGACCTCTTGACCCCAGCCACAGGTGGCGCTGTATGAACGTTTGCTGGAGATAAAATTCCTTACTTTTGTAACTTCTTTTATCCCCCGCAAACGCTATAAAATTCCTTACTTTTGTAACTTCTTTTATCCCCCGCAAACGCTATAAATGCTGGACAACGCCCCAAATAACTGGTAGTGATGCTGTGCCCCGGCCAGCTACAACACCGGCGAAATTAAGAAATACCCAACTCATGTCTTTATGGGTGAAATGGGCCACAAAATGGGTGACCATTTAGTGAAAAAACCTGTAACTGTAAAATACATCAAACAGACCACTAATTGATTACACACAAACATAGTACAAAACGTGTGAACTAACAATAGCTGACCTACTTGTACGTGTGATAAAGTTGTATATGTGGGATACATCAATTAGGCAACAAAATTGGTGACCAATAAACTGTCACACTTGACAAATTTCCTTACAATGATTTACATGCTCATAACTGTGAAATACATAAAGTGGGCCACAAAATGGGTGACCAATTAACAGACTAACAAAGAATTCACCAACATAGGTAACCCATTTAATCTAGCCCTAATCGGGCGGGGCCTAAACACGCCACAAGACACACCTTGTGTCGGCCCCACAAGAAGTAAGTCCACGTCACTGCACCCCCTGCGAACAGTGGCTTGTCTTGATCGCTATGTTGACTTCTGCTGTGCTGAGAAATTTGCAAATGGACTGCACCATATGGATGTTGCACAAAAGACGATTGGAACTAATTTGGGAGAATTGAATTAACATATTTTTAAAATTTCTCAAAAGTGTTAGATGCCATATAGCTGAATGTAGTAATATTACAAATTATTCATAAAAACAAGTGTGTAATTTAAGAAGCAAAGAAGATGAGCCTATATTTGCAGGTTAAAAAAAACATTACGTCAGCATCCAATTATCCCAAATTAGTTCAAATCGTGTTACAGATGTATGCAAAATTAAACTAGCACAGTGTCTCTCTAGCAATAACTTAGTCATCCTACTTATATACCTTGCTTGGCTACGCTACCACCTTCTGTTTTATTGCAGCAATAGAGATAAAGTAGTAACAATTGTAAAGTTTGAAAACTACATTTTGTAATAAATCTACAAACAAGTTTGCTTGACCCCCTCTTCTTACTACTAGGTTTGGAAAACAAGGTACAAAACTCAAATTGAGAACCTGTATTTCCTACTCTGGCTAACCACAAACCATATAGAGAGACTTTGCTCTAAAAACCAAAGATTAAGCATAGTCTACCCAATGGAATCACAATGCGTGGAATGCAAAGATAGCGAAAAATTTTTTAGCAGTGTGAAATGGAATCGGCTGATCTGGAGGAAGCAAATGGTGTGACCCTAAAAACTTCATGTACTTAATTAACATATTTCTAAACAGCGTCCTCCCAACCCAACAGAACATTATTTTCTCCAAGTTAAACATTGTCACTTGAGGATCATTTTTAGAGACATCAGACGATAGGCTAGAAAGGCGCAACTTACTGCAGCCCATGCGAACTGTTACTTTGCTAAACTTTGCCATAAACTGATGACCTATATCTATACTTTGTTTACAACTTTACTGATTTTACCAAAATGTCATTTAGGCAAATGGACTTCATACGTCCAAAACCTCTGGATGATTGTTGGTGACCCTGTTTTCAAAATAGCAGTAATGCGCTGGGATTGATAAAGGAAGATTAAAAAATTGTCACGATGCCAAAGCAGAAAACACATCTGATTTCCCGATAAATTGATTCTACTTAAAAGAGGAAGCTGGCTCACAACATTTGACTCTGTACCATGCACATTGCACAGTTACTATACTAAATCTGGGTCTTCAACTGGCAAGTAGATTTCAAACATCTGAAACATCTGATTGGTTATTGAAAGGCCTGCCTTTTGTGAATATATGTGCAAGACATAGCAGGATAGAGGAGCCATTACTATAACTTGGAAGTCTTATGGACAAGAATACAACTTTATATTGATCTAGAGAGGACAAATTAATATGGTTGTTAAGTTAGATGTGGTCCAGCTGCCGAAATGGTAGTCATGCCTGGAGGGTCGTCTCGGGGGAAATGAGGATAGGACAAGCCACAGGTGGCGCTGTATGAATGTTTGCAGGAGATAAAATTCCTTACTTTTGTAACATCTTATAGAGTAAATATCAAACAAAAGTGAATGAAGAAATCAAAACTTTTTGGCATTCGATTTTATTCAATTTTTTCTACCACATCTTCTATCAGATCTCCATTTAGCCATGTATGGTAGTAACGTCTGTCCCTCAGGGTGAAATCTCGCTTTCCATATGCAGTGGCCTGCATGACATGGGAGGTAGTAGTTCCGGATTTTGAACATGTACAGGCGGTGGGTTCTGGTGTACGACTAGGTGTGTAAGACAAACAGAATAATGAGAAAATGCTTCTTCTTCCTCCTCCTCCTCTCTCTCTCTCTCTCTCTCTCTCAGAGCAAGATGGCTACATGCCAGCAACCTAATATCCCCAGACACACACGAACACACACACACACATATATATATTGCATTTCGACTTACATCAGTAATAAATTTGCAGCCCTTTAATTAACGAAAAAATATTTAAAATGATAGAATTAATATTTAAAAAATACAATAATGCTCTTTACTTTCGCTATATTCGTTGTCCGCAAGAAACATGTTTTGAATGTGCTCAGATCAAGATAATAGTTTTTTTTCGAATTCGAAGTAAAAGTGTGAAGATGAAAGGAAATGAGTTGTAACGCGTATCAAACTTACTCACCGGGTAACATAGTGACTGGGTAACCATACCATGGAACCATAGAAACCGATCTGTCCGTTGCTTGCGCTGTAGGAAGATGTTGTCCCATTTCTCTTGTTTCGTATGCCAAGTACGCCTATGAAAATAATACATAACGATTTTTTAGGTATTCTTTAAGTCACGGTGTTTTCCCTTATATTTCGGTTACATCAACAATGACGCAATTTATTAAATACAAGTTTAAGAATGATGTGGTATCTACAACTATATGTCAAAGTATACATATGTCCTCGTAGGAAATTACGGTGCTCGATGCTAAAAGCACTGCCATATAGAAAATAATACAAAATTACTTCAAGTGCAAAGTAATGAGACAGTGATATATATATATATATATATATATATATATATATATATATATATATATATATATATATATATATATATATATATATATATATATATAAATATATATATATATATATACTTTTGCTGTCAGATATCTCACCAACCTACCACTCGTGTGTTCGGTTTTTGTCGATAACAACAACAACGACACCTTTTAGTGCAAGATCCGCTTGTAAGGATAGTAGTTATCACGTAGTATACAACAGCCAATACTAGGACCAGTGAGTTTAGAACGAAGTTGGTTGTTGCCTAGAAGAAAAAAATCTTTATCAAGCTCTAGTTGAAATGAAAATATCACACGCAGTGTGCAGTGACATCCGTCTGAGCAATCAAATTTCTCCAACGTACTTGCAGCAACAATAGTTTTGATTGTGTACAGTGTATTTTAGCACATCGCGAGTAACTTTCAAGCAAAGTAAATATAATATTTCAAACTCTGTATATTGGCAGTGCTGTGTGCGTGAGAATAAACAATAAATATGCGTAAAATAAAACTATGAAATGTACAATGAACAAAATAGGCAAAGCCTTTGTTGCTTCTGCAGCACACTTTTTCAATAAATCTGTCATCAAACATAATTTGTTTTTTAAGAAATCGAATTATCGCCAACTTATAACGCCAGACACTTAAGCATCTGTAATCCTTATGACTCATGAATTTATAAACGCCCCAATGTTTCTGAATTGTTTGCAAAAGCTCCCATATTTTTTATCGATTAAAGTGATCCATATGATAATCATAAAAGTATCAAAATCTACCAATGTAACATGCAAAAAAATGTCCAATGATGGTTTTGTCATGACTCACGTAAGTTACATGATCGCATCCACCACGAACACAGAGCAAGTACAGAGCAACGGCAACACAGACTATTAAAATTGGTGATAACATGGTAATAGACAGCATGCGAAGACTATTTGCGACCCAAATCTGCAGGAAAATCGAAAGTAAATCAGTGACAAAATTATTCATCAAATAATATTCGCAACTTAAATCTTTTAAAATTATCAAATACACACAAAAACTTGACAAAATCTGTTATTTGACATGTTTTGTATTGGACCAGGTGTGAGTCAGGAATCCTAACAAAATGGCACTGATATGGGAATGCAACCAGTAAGTACGCCTTGTTACTTCACGTGTTTCCTCTTGCTTGTATATTCTTTCCTTTCACTGTAATTATTTAATATCTTCATATTAACGCTTGTGAATGGTTTTATTTATCCGTAATTGAAACGTAGCAAAAGTTGAACGCCGAACATATTTCCAAATATAATATTATAACTTACATAGCAGCTTTTACTTCCTCTTTCAGCTAACAAGGAAACCGAACCAGTAATTGTGAACTGAAACAAAAGTTTAGAGCGATTAAGGACGATCACTCGTAATAAGCCACAAGACCTACAATGTTATTTATGAGTGAAATTTCACAACCATGAATAATCGTTTCCTCACATGCACAGGCGTGGAACAACATTATCTATTGCTTTGGCTTTACTTTCTTTTTCATCTGTGTTTCTTCAAAGATTTGATCAAGTAATTATGAATAAATGATATGAACACAATTCGACAAATAAATATGAATTCTAAGTTGAGGTACCGCTCGAAATCAAACTGTATTAATTATCCAGAGTGACTTTACAATTTGATATCGTCATATTGTGTAGTATTTAAGAGTCAGTATGATATCTGAACAGAATATACAGATTTGTTGCTTTAAAAGATGTTTTAGTGGAGATTTGTTGCATACCCGTTGAATAAGCCCCATTCCAAAGCGTTTACTAAGACCGGTTGATTCTATAATAGTTTAAAATATTAGGTTTATAGCATTTAGCTTTACATAAATTGCAAAGTTGAAGTCAGTGTGATGTTATAGCTGACATTGAACTCACGTTTCGCACGAACGAAAGTCAAGTGCCAGTCTTGAGAAAATAACACATCACTCACCAACAAGCCGTTCCAAATCGGTGCACACACAAATGCCATTGGTCCATCATAGATCTTCAGCATCGTTCCCATCACGGCCATGGTTATGCCTATTACTATCTGCGTAATGCTGAGTGCAATGACAGCTTTCCTAGGACGATTATTATTATTATTATTATTGTTGACCGACTGTCTCTCCATTATGTGTGGTTCAAACAGGTCTTGAAAAAAATAAAAGGTGGCTTTATGCAGAACACACTAACGTGTCCACATGTAGAAATACCACAAGGCAAATACAGAAAATACCACTCTTCTCACAGCTTGCCCCTTCATTGAATATATTATTTCTTGCATTTCTAATTAAATATAAGATGTCGGTACTGCGCCTGTGTGATTTTCTTCCTACAAACAATACATTTTATGCACAATATCTAGATCTAGCTGCAACATTTAATCTGTATGATGGACATTATAACAAACATGTATGTTTAACTTTCATCAACCGCCAACGACACTTGGATTCAGTGTTTATGATTGATTGGCCGTATATGTCACATGCAGCCCTTGAGATAAGCTGAAACGGTCAGTCAAAATATAAAATATAGTTTTCAGTTTTCGATTGGTCTATGCACATTAAGTCAGCAGCTCAGCAGGAGGTTGCAAACAGATCGGAAGGATAAAGTAACAATGTATAAAATTAGAACAAAAAATCAGATTTCTGAGAGCACTAATAACTTAATATTAATCTACATTCAAAAACGGTGGGTTGTTGGATAATATTGACATCTACAGACATAAATAGTGAGTGATTCTCATGTATTATGCTTAAGTGAAACGGTCCGGGTCGATGACCTCAAACCGCTCGTAAAACAACATTGGCTTGGCAGATAATATGCCGAACCAAAGAAATATTTAAACAAACTCAATCTCTCTTTACACCATGATGTATGGCTCTATAGTTTTGAAAGCATTGGAGTGTATTGTTTACAATGTGAGGTGTAAACTACAATTACCTGTTTTGTTGGCTGCCGAAATTTTAACTTAGGTAAACCTGTGTGGCTTGTGGATATGTGCTATCTATTGATTTCCGGGTAAGTCTGAGACAGCTAATAGGCCAAAATCGGAACATGTACAGTAAGCATCAATCTTTTGGCTTGATACCAAAATAATACTTACAGTTCTGCTTGTGCAACTAAACCTTTCTCCTAGGGGTTTACAACGTAGTACGTTACAGCATTCGCAGCGACACTAAATGAAATCTACAGTGAAAGTATGCTTACCAAAATGGCGCCTTTGCAGGGTCACAACACCTTTGCCGTCCTAAAATAGATCCGTGTATATAAAAGGAAAATTTTTTCATGCAAAATCAGAACTCAGCGGACGACAACTGTCTTCAGATTAACTCTAAGTAAGAAAACGGACTACTAATCAATATACCAACTGCCTTATAGCTGGATTTTGTTGAGCAGCATTAGAAAATTACCCTACAACAATCCCTAATGCAAAGAGTACAATATACAAACCCTCATTACAATATCAATGGAAAGTTCTGAATACGGGGCTAAGTCAAGTGATCAATCTTCTTATCAGAAATACATGACTCATGCGTAATTCAGGGGAAGAAATACAAATCAAAATTAAAAACAAACAAATGATGTAACTGACACTAAATTTTGCATCCCGTATTTTTGATCTTCTTGCAATCTTTGAAAATTAATAGAATGAAACAGAAAAGAAAATCTTCATTAATAAATGTCCTTACCATTACACGGAATCTATCTGCATTTACCTGAGTCAATAGTCATTGAAACACAAGCACATACATAGATACATACATAGGTACACACAGATACAAATAGATAGATAGATAGATAGATAGATAGATAGATATATAGATAGATAGATAGATAGAAAGATAGATAGATAGATAGAGAGAGAGATAGATACACAAAGAGATAGATACATACATGCATACATACATACATACACACAGACCCATAGACACACAGACACACACATACATGCACACATACATACATACATACATACATACATACATACATACATACATACATACATACATACATACATACATACATACATACATACATACATACACATACCTACATACATAGCTACATACATACATACTAGAGAGTTTACGATTGGCACCCTTTACCATGCATTGGCCCATGGACAAGTCTTGTTTTTTTTTTACAATTTTACTTGACACTATAGCAGTGAGCTCATAAAAGTTTGTTGCCTCAATAAACTAATTATCGAGTAGGTGGTTTCATGAATTGAAGTGGTATCTTGTGTCTCAATTTTTAACAATTTTTAATCGTTCGCTCTCATTTACAATCCTTGTCAGGGTCTGTTTTTTCTTTATACAACCAGAAATTCTGTCTGTATCAAGTAGCCTTGATCAACACTAAAGTTGCCACGGGTGTACATACGTACATACATACACACATACATGCATGCATGCATGCATGCATGCATAGACAGATAGATAAAAAAATAGATACATAGATAGATACATAGATAAATGCATAGATAGATATATAGATAGATAAAAAAATATAGATCCATCCATCCCTACCTACCTGCCTGCCTGCCTGCCTGCCTACCTACATACATACATACATACATACATACATACATACATACATACATACATACATACATACATACATACATACATACATACATACATACATACATACATACATACACAGTTTTCTTTCCAATTTATTTCTTTATTCAAAACAGAGTCAGGATGATTCTATAAATATTAGGAAAAGCAAATACATTACACCCAATAACAAAATATATATTCCACCTATTCCACCCTGTTTTGTTTGATAGTAATAAAGTGTAGCATTCTATACAGCTGATGGAAATAGACACTTTTTAACATTATGATCGCTCAAACCTGCACCGATTAACACATATAATTGCTTTTAAATGATACAGCCAAATCTTATTCCAGTGATTTGTAATTTTTCTTAGAAACATTGTTTAAAAACTGTACAACTTTCAGGTAAATTGAAAAATATGACTACTCGACCAACGTCCGGCATATTTAAAACAAGTTTCCCATTTTCCGTTCATTACACCGACATTTAAAATTGTTAACAAAGGTGAAGATTCTTGGTCTTTTTGCCACAGATCCACATCTTTTTCATGGATTTGACTTTGTTGTGTGTACCGTTACTTTGCTGTCTGTTCTGTGCTGTTTTCTGTCTGTCCTTATAACAGTTTATAATGTATTAACGAATTTTGACAAATTATTATTGGATTTTGGATGAATTTCTTCTCACAAGGTACACCGTTATTGTAAGATACTAAAAAGGGAGACCTTTGTAGAATTGCCGTTAGTAGGGATTTATATTGTATTTTGTGGTCGGATGCTATCAAAGTGCAAAAATGATTTGAACATTCCGAGAAAACATCAATGAGTAGTTAAGAACAATTGCATGATTGACATTATGACCGACTGATCTAACAGAGTATCCATTAAAGCGCTGAGAATGAAAGAGTTATTCTGGCCATAGTGTTAGGAAATCCATAAAAATAGTATTGTATTGAGCATTTCAATCGGGTTTTTTATTTGCCTCAACACAAATTATTGATAACATTGAGTTAAAATCGATATAAACTATAGGTAAGCTTTCACATAAATTTGCTGGGTTCAATTTTGTTCATGAAAAAATGTTCGTATGATAAATATTACAAAGATTGGTGCATAAAAACTCTCTAATTGCTTTGATAAAATTATCAATAAATACCGTACCCTGCATATAATATTAGAAACCTTTTCTCATGTTTTGTAAATTATTTTGCAGAGTAATCTTTGCACACTCTTATTTTGCCCACTTTTGCCGCGATTTTTAGGTCAAGTTGTCATTGATTTGATTTAACCCTAATTTACCTTTATTAATCGAATCGCGTTTTATAACTAGTAGTCGTGAACATGCTATCTATATAGCGGAGTTTGACTGTCTGTGTATATCGTCATTTTACGTCTCAATGTAACGGATGCTTGGTGTTGATAACAACGCACCATGCCATTCACTTGCGTTTTTCTTGAATGCTGACAGCCCGTGGGTCAACAGAATAGTTTTGCTGTTGATTGGCACCTGTGCGAAAAGTGAAAAAAATCCCAAACTTTTAAACATATTTTCACCAAATACAAAATTAATATAAACTGCCCTCGACGAAAAAGTGCGAGTGACCCAACGAATGTGTGAGTTTAAATTATTTTAATACGTCAATTGATCAATAAAAAGGACAGGATTTAATTGACTCAAGTAAAAATGACCTGATACATATTTGTGTGAAGGATACATAAAACAGACAAATCTGTGCACAGCTAAATACCCGCAGGCAGATTACAAGATACAATACGTGGCCTCGCTCTCATTAGTTTCCGATACAAATTGCTGTAAACATGCATACGAAAAAATCTGAAATTCGGTACTTGCGTGTATGTGTAACTAACTGGCCATTAACGTGTCATATCATAATATGAAAAATAGCCGACATGGTATGATGTTTTTCCCCTGGAATAAACCTTTGACTGTTCAGGTGCTCTCAGTTTGGCGACAGAGTCTGGAAATTTGTCCCCCTTTTCAATGCACCTGATCCAGTTTGCCAGTACATGTTCATACGCAGTCATGAACAATTTATTTACTCTATGTATTGCAGTGGCAACAATCTGATCAGAAATTATGAATTAAACAAACAAATGTTCCAAGTGTTTTACTCATGGCGAAAATTCACAAGATTTCAGATTTGTTTCATGATAGGAAAATACATGTCCTTGGTAGAGTGTCATCTGCAGCAAAATGGGAATTTTCTGACCCTGACACACGCCCGTGTGCACCGAACCAGTCAACACATCATGCAGTCACATGTGTGTACACAGTACTATACAGGTCGACAAGATGTCCTTACAGCAGTCTGTATTTACTGGATTCACAGTATTGTTACAGTCCTAGGCGGATTTCGCTGACAATTACAGCCTGAGTATGCGTACTGGGTGGTGCTTGCAGTAATATGTTGACAGTTTTCTAGCACGAGTTCCAAGTAGCAAATATGGTACTTCAAAACCGACTGTGCAATAGGCCCTACGTTGTTCTTAAAAAATCTCACAAATCAACACGCTTGACTCTAAATTTCTGTAGTTATAAGATATATCGGCCTTTCCCTAGGCTTTTGATCTGCTTTTCTAAAAATTATCGCTTTGCTTATTATTATCAATTTGATGTATACGATAAAAGAGAGTGACATGAGCAAGAAAAGCGTAATTTATAAATGAAATTGCTAAATAGAGACAATAGCATATAACGAGGTCATCTTTGATACTAAATCTCATGTCATAAACATAAAGTTGACGTAAAGAGTTGATTATGTTTTTGAACTCACTCACCGGGCATATTGCTGCTTGATGTAATAAATATTACTTGTTGGCCGTCTTGTGTCATTGCTGTCGACTTGTATTGTCGTGTTCCTCCAGCTTGATCCTAACACACATACAAATAAACAAACAAACACATAGACACAGACAAAGACGTAGTGTTTAGAAAATCAGAACCAGGTACGTCATGATTTTTGGCATACATGAAATTCTAACGGTCTTTTAATGCAAAAAACTCCCTTTTGCTTGTTTAACACACTGTACATATCCATATTCGACGACCGATTACGGCTTTTCAACATGTGGGATAGCGTTTGACCTCATGACTTATAATAGCTCGTCACGTGCACATTATGTGGAGGTCACAAGGAACGACCTCTGGAAATGAGTCCACTGGCTTTTCTCTGTCATTCAACGCACAGAATATTTACAGAACCAATCAAGAATATCAAAGAGCAAACTTACTTCAAAGTCTGGGTCGCCCGATTTACAACAGACGGCACCACAGCAAAAGGCAGAAGTTATGATGACGAGAATAAAGTTTGTCACAGCCAGCAGAACAATGACACTCTCTATCGTCATACGAGCCATCTAAAATGAAATATTGGTGGAAGATATACATAAGGCAGTGTATCCCATCAAATATCAACACACGATTGAAGTGAATGTAGAATAAATGAATATTCATGTGAACGAGTAAATAAAGACGAACAGAGAACTAGACTATGGTTTTACCAATAAGGTGTTGTTTTGCCTTCTAATAATGTTCTGCAAAACGAGTTCTTGAAATGTTAGTAAAGATAATTATAACCCAGTGCAGTTACGAATTTATTCTTTTATCCTCTGCCATAGGTAATGATCATAGTCATAGCTGCAACTGTTGTGCCATCTTACATGACGTCTTTGTGCAGACGTGACTCACCTGGCCTTCAGCGCTTTCTCCTTGGCAACCGTACTCCCAGTCACCGCAGAAAGTTTCCAGAAACACCACCGTGCACAGTAACACGATCAAGGCTGGTGTAAATAATGAGGCAGAAACAATGCACATAACCATTGTTGTCACAATCTGCAGAAATATGAATATTGAGAAGAGTGTATTACAATCAAACATGAAAGAAGTTTTGCTTGACTACATAATAAGCCAGCCAAAGTCATTCCAGAGAGAAAGTAGGTAAGAATGGTGCAAGGACGGGGCTCCTTTACTTAAAACATTGATGTCCTTGGGTACTAGTTTACTAAACTAGTGCTCTGAGTATCTACATGTTGAATTCGTGCAGGTTAAATGACCCCAGAGGTTGGTGTCCTCGTTCTGCGGCTTTGAAACGAGGGACTAGCCTCTGACATAGACTGTGGGATTGTTTCATTTGAAGTAACATCAAATAAGAAGCTGTTTTTCAAGGCAGAAGAACGAAAGAAATGTGTTTACATAGTAGCACTTGGCCATGAGGTAATATAAGAAGTCTGTAGTCCGCAAAACTGGGAAATGTGTGTTTCATAACACTCTACATGATTATACTGTTCCATGTATTGTTTCAATGTTCTTTAGCGTATGCACTGACATTATGAGAAGTGTACTGGGCGAGTTCTTTAGGGCTATCTTGATGGTGGTAGTTTCACAAAGAAGACAAATAATAATGGCAAACATATATCGAATGTCATCTATGATTGCACTCGGATCTTTGCTGTCAGTGAACTTTCCGAATTCTTGTACTGTTGGAATACAGAATATCTCCCTTTTGCTACAGGCGTTAATTGTAATTCAAACTACAGTATTTGTTTCATAGCTGCAGGTGACACGTCATGCCTGCGAAATTTTTACCCACGAACTCTTTCCCAAGCTTTATAGCCTTTGAAAGGGTCAGTTTTTCTAGCTTGTGGCCACTATCTTTGTTCATCGTATCGTCAGATGACTTCTTCTTGCGAATAAATATATGCCATTTAACATATTATAAATTCAAATTTATGCGATGACTGAGAGGCATTGGAAATTTAGCCAAGTATCTGTTCTACAATAATTATTTCAAAGTTGTGAATGCGTAATCTGAATCATCTCAGATGATGATAATTTAAGACTGTCTCGACATTTCATATGGATCAACAGACTCTGCATTATTATTGCTACAGTACATGCAAAAAAAACCATTACGTTATAGGGCCCCTATCCGTTTCTGCTGCTAAAAATACGGTGATTTAAAGTCTCTGTAATACCTATTTTCTCTGTGGGCTGCGGACTGTTGTAACTTATGAAATAAATGATTAATTAATAGTTCGATTAAGATCTGATCTGATTAGACTTGATTTGATAACATTACATCGAATAGTATTATCTTCCATAGTGTAGCTTCGTAATCACATTATAAGAGGGAACTGATGAGAATAGGAGGCATTAAAAGAGGACTCGAGATAAAAGATTAAACCGTTGATATTGCTTAGTCATATTTGGTGGCGAAAGATTAGACTTGATAGATTAATTAAAGAGAATTAGAAAGCACGAGATAATACTATTAGAGATTATGCTAGCTACGATATGCTGGTTCTAATAGAGAAGAAAATGACGTACCCAGCAAGTTGTTCTCCATCTAGCAGCTAGAAAGCCAATCAGACCGGTGATTACGAACTGTATTTGTGGATAATAATTAATAAAACCATCATATCAGCAACATACATATGCATATCTTTTTAAATCGATGGATACAATTCATAATACTAACAGGTCTTCACGAAAGAAACGGCCTTACCCATACCTTCCATATATATTTTCTTAAAGAATATGGAGAAGGTTTGGAACAAACTGAACCATTCGCATTAAATAATCCAATACATATATGATAACATAGACATCTTATATTAGTACAATATAATCTCTTAATAATAACGGTTGTCTGCATAATATTTGGCTTTGATGAATAGTTGAGTTCACGATAACGTCTCGACACAACCAAAGACAACGAGTATTAAACATAAGCTACTCACAAACACTCCAATCCATACAGGTGTTGCAACAATTGCCAGAACACCGTCCAAGGCAATAATGACTGATCCTAATATAATCTCCAGACAGCCGATCACGATTTGAGAAATGCTGAGTCCGGTCACTGCACGATGGGATAAATTCCTCCTACCTCCATAGTCTGTCAGCGGCGCCATTTTACGGTCAGAGATCAAACTTGAGGTACAATAAAATGTTAAAGGATATTAGGTATTCTAGATAACAAATGTTTGTACATATTTCCCATTTTCAAAAGAAAGTTACTATCGCTGTCCCGTCAATTCAATCTCCAGCGACCTGCCAAGGTGGCCGGTATAGTGACAGAGTGGTATTAATGATTTAGTAGCAAATGATGCTATGCGCAGAACCAGGTCAACCTTGAAACCAATAATAGGTCAACCAAGCTAAATTCGTAGTCTTATTGTGATTACAATTTAAATTTAACTCGTTTGTATAATGATAATATAACTAAATCAAAGCATAACTTCCACACATTTTATATATCGAACATAAATCGAGTAGAACTTGAGTCCAAATTGGGTGCCAAACTGGCTAAACACCTCCTCGCATGCTAAACGACAACATATTGATGAACTACTCACAAAATGGCGTCGTTTTTGTTTGATACGCTCTATGTCCCGTCGTCAAGCGGCGAACATTACGTTGTCACGTCGGACGACGTTACGGTTCTACTTTAATTCGAGGCGGTAACACAAACGCTTAGACTCACAGATTTCTAGCGATTCCAATGGTATAAGCTCCCCTGATTATTGAAAAAGGTTGTCTCCAACAACGCATTTATCATCACCGACAATACAAAGGTTGACCCAGTCGCTTAAGGTCAGATGTTCAGGGCCTTTCACTCAATATGCAAAACATGATGCATTGAGGAAAGAAATAACAGACAGATGTTGACCTTAATAGACAAACAACATATAGCCCCACTCTCTCCGTAAAAGAATACATATGAAACGTATGACAGACGAGAGACCAGAGATAGCGAGCGGATTTGCTTTTATATTCACCTGTGCTGCCGAGTTAAATGTGCCCCAATAACATAACCATATCGCAAACAGGTTTAACTGTTATCAAGTCATATTAAACCATGAAATTATCAAAATTATGATACTCGTTCTGCTTTCCAAATATCTCCTCCAATAATTGATATTTTTGTAAACGATTAAAAGAAATAAAACTTAAGGGTTCACGGTCAAACAAATAATTACAGTATTCACAACCATGATAATGATAACAATTTCTTGAACGGCATGATCAAAGGAATTAAGACATTTAACTTTCTTATTCCTATGTTGAGTAACTGAACACAAGTCTGCCTCTTGTTTCTCACCACTTAAGAAACCTGCAAAGTGAGTAGGGCCCTTTTCAAAAACAATCTCTCTCTCTCTCTCTCTCTCTCTCTCTCTCTCTCTCTCTCAACCTTAACCTCAACCTCTCAACCTCTCAACCTCTCAACCTCTCTCAACCACATCTCTCTCATGCAGACTATAAGAGAGACATACAGAAAAACAACAACGCATCCGTAAGATGCACATTGTGGTCGAACCTAGCTTTCTGTCAATTTGTTGCACTATGGTTCTATATCTTTCTCTCTGATAAAATATGTACATCGATCTCGTTCGGACATTTTTATTCATTTTAGGCGCTACCATCCCGGCCGGACGACCATGCATTTCGATATTGAGTAACCGCCTCTCTTACATAGAAACTTTGCCTGCCCGCCCTCAACAAAGCCTTTATTCATTTCTGCAACATATTTTTTTTCGATAACTTTGTCTTTAAACATAATTTATTTTTAATTAGTCGAATGATTGCCAACTCATGACGCCAGAAGCTTTGAAACAGTATCTGTAATCCTTGCGACCTATAAAGTAAACGCTTCTTAATGTTTTTGTTTTGTTTGGAAAACAACCCCATATTTCTTTAACGCAAATAATCAATTAAGGTAATGCATATGATAATACAATAGTTTCAAAATCTACGAAAGCCGCATGCAAAACTCTGCCCAACAATGGTTTTCTCAAAAGACGCTTGGTAACATGGAGGCATTCGTCGTGATGACGAAAATATCTATCGTAAATTCCTATGGCAAAGCTAACAAAGAATATTAAAATTGGTGTTAAAATGGCAGCTAATAGTATGCGGAGAATTCTGGCGATCGTAATCTGCTGAAAAATCTAAAGCAAAAGAGTGACAAAAACCAATAGTCATCTAATAATATTTATAATCAAAATCTTATAAAATAATCAAATATACAGGAAAACTTGACAAAATCTAATATTTGACTTATGTTTCATTGGTGTGAGTCTGGAATCATAACACAATGGTTTTGATATGGGAATGCAACTAGTCAGAACGCCTTGCTACTTCACGTTTTTCCTCTCGCATATATATTCTTTGCATTTATTTTGATTATTTAATATCTTTTTCATTTACGATTGCGAATGGTTTTATTTATCCCTCATTTAGATGTAGCACAAGTTAAACGCCAAACTCGTTTCCAAATCGAATATGATTATAACTTACATAGCAACTTTTACTTCCTTCTTCAGCTACTGAAGCAAATCGCACAAGTAATTGTGAACTTATCGACTTTGTTAAAACATTGACAGCGACACTGAGATAAAATCTACATTGAAAGTGTGCCTACTAAAATTGTGACTTTGCAGGGTCAAGACATCTTTGCCGTGGTATAATAGGTCCGCGTATTCAAAAAAGAAAATTGCTTCATGCAAAATCAGGACTTGGCGGGCGACAACTCTCATGAGGGTCACTTTCAATCTTCATATAGAGATTGTAGCGGCGTGGAAAATTAAAACACAGCTATGGAGTCCTAGCACACTAATCTCTGCCACTGAGATTAGTGTGGCTATGCTGCCACAGCCACACTAATCTCTGCCACAGGCGACAATTTTCACGCCCTTTTTGGTATTGCGCGTTTTCAATGATATACATTTTGTCTTTTT
Organism: Ptychodera flava; assembly: GCA_001465055.1. Classification (NCBI taxonomy): domain Eukaryota; kingdom Metazoa; phylum Hemichordata; class Enteropneusta; family Ptychoderidae; genus Ptychodera; species Ptychodera flava. The sequence goes on from LD349574.1 coordinate 200,015, forward strand.
TATGTATAATACTTACAACAAAAGTAGATAAATGAATGATAAACTATTTTCAATATCAATACTCGATTCAATGAACACGTGCAAAACATAGACCTTGCTGTAGGTTACATGAATGTGAATCGATGATTCACAATGTATGCACCAATGGCTGTCAGATTTACATACGTGATTTTCAAAGTTTTAGAAGATTGTTTATTATTTTTACTAGTGTATAATGTGGTACTTTTACCAGTGTGCGGAAAGCGATCTCTAGCTAGATAGCTCCTTTCAAAATCTGCTATAATTTCTGTCAAGTTTATTGCGCCAGTTGGGCACGCGCAGGACTAAAAGAAGTCTCATTTTGGAATACTCTAATTTGCCTAGCGCGCGGTCAAGCGGTCAACGACTCGGACACCCTCTAGCTTGGTTCGAATTATCCACGCAGCACTGCTGCCCCACCTCGCTTCAATCTCCGTGTGGGGATTGGGTCACTCTAAGACAGAAAACAGACTATCAATGAATTTATCAACTGGCTATAACTTGATATTTTTGAGCAGCAATAGAATATTGACCAAGCAATTCTGCTTCACAATTCCTGATGTAAAGATTACAATATACCACCCCGAGACAATATCAATGGCAAGTTCTGAATACGGAAGTGAGTCAAATGATCCATTATGCATCTTCTTTTCAGAATTACTTGTCTCGCGGCTAGTTAAGGAGAAAGTCATTAACTCTACAAATAAACTCTAGGTGCAATGAACTCTTAGTTCTGAACTAGTATATGATCTTCTAGCTTTGTTAAATGATTAATAAAATAAAATGAAAAAGTAAACAATTTAAAATTACCAGAACTGCTGCATTTTACCCTGATTAAATAGTCACTGATACATAGATACACTCATACACACCAAAACAGACAGATATACAACCGTACACCCATATACCAATACATCAATACCATACATACATACATACATGCGTGCGTGCGTGCGTGCATGCATGCAGGCATGCATGCATACATACATACATACATACATACATACATACATACATACATACATACATACATACATACATACATACATACATACATACATACATACATACACACATACACACTAACACACACACACACACACACACGGACAGACAGACAGACATCGCTATGACATTAGCCCACGTGTTTACACATGTGAGGTAAAAAACGAGTATATGATGGCCTCAAACAAAGAAAAATTTCCATTGGTTTATATTGATTACCATGAACAGTCTACTGTCTTGCCGCACGGTGTGGATGGATCAAAATTATTTTTACATGTTGCAAAAATGTTGTCGCAATAACTATTTTACTTTCGGGGATTACTTTCATTTAATGAGTAAAACGGCCAATCGAAAAGGAGATACGAAAATTATTTACAGGGTACTTTCATTCATAAATCCGATCAAGTTGAAATTTTGACACCGAAATCCGTCTTTACCAATCAGACATACGGATTTGGTCACGTGAATTTGTCAATAATGTCTCTCACTCTGTCCTGATGGGCGCTGCAGAATTTCAGGTTACAGCTGAGACAAGATCGGAACAGAAATTCTTATTCTGGGAGGGTCGTGATATAAACAAGGTCACCCCCTCTTGCTTGTCGCCACAACATTGCCGTCGACCGTGATCGATCTCAACTGGTGTCAATCTCGATGGCGGTCATCGATATGTACGTCTTACGGACCGTTATGTGTGCAGTAATGCATAATCCGCATGTAGACACCTTCAAACTTTGACGGAAACTCTGTTTTGTTGTCGACTGTCGATAGTAAAGCCACGGCGCTGCAGAATTTCAGGTTACAGCTGAGAGTTGATATTGTCGCTAGTCCTGCGATGCAGCTTCACCTACATCTAACTACCTAACACTACCTACTTCGATTCCGACAGATAATTTATGGATTTTTGTTATGAAGGAAATTTAATGTCGTTCGTCGAATATTTTGTGTTTTGAACCTTTTATCTCACTTATCTCAGACTGATACCATTCCCCTGAATTTACGTTTAGGTATAACAGTAGTTTTCAGGTTTATTGACGTCAACATCTGCTCTCATTAAATACGTTGAAGGGCTAAAGCTCCAATTCGAACATAAACCGTCGTCCCCTCGGCAAATGTTAAAGCTACAAGCCATTCGTTGTGTGCTCCACCATTTCTTTAGGATCATTTTATTTATTTTAACGTGGCAGTGATCATGACTAAACTCAGAGGGCATTTGGAACTGACATTGGTAGTATTAGTGCTGTGGTATCATTGTAAGGATAAAGACAAAATTACGCACTATATATATATATATATATATATATATATATATATATATATATATATATATATAAAAGATAACTGGTCACTATCGCCTCACCGTTCATCGTTCATCCTTTTATTATCTCACAGCCTGCTAACCAAACGTTTTATCTGACATAAATCATAAATGTAATTATTTCTAGTCTCACGCCATGAATGAGAACGGCTGGGTAACGTACTCAAAGAATAGAGAGGGGCAACATCAACATGGTCTGAAGTTGTTATCTCTTTGGAATGACGATTGGGAAAATGAGGATATTGTGTTAGACATCGGTTGCGGAACAGGAGAATTGACTAAGATGATCGCAGAAATAGAGAGTGTCAAATCTGTCATAGGTAGGTTGTTTGAAACAATGATGTTTAAACATCTACGAAGTGACCTCTAGAGTGATGATATCAACGTAATTTTGAAATGCGAATAAATATATTCATGTATGTCTGTTTTATCAGGTTGATCTATTTTTCCATGGCACTCGATAACACAATATGGTTGCGAAAACAGAAAACGCCAGACTTGTTTTGATACTTTTTGTTATGCTTTTTGAATTACAATTTGAAGTTCATGTTTATCGTAGACGATAACGCATGGGGCCCAACAACACATTTCTCTGTGGAAAGGCCTCGACTAGCCCGTCTCACTAGCAATTAAGCTAGCCAATAACACATCTACGGTTAGGGGCAAAGCTATCCAAACCTTCAGTAATTTGTTCATCGTACGTCGTCATATCTTTATATTTATGCACTTTCATTTTTGTCTTCCAAGAATGCCATAAGCATAATTATTTCCATCCGATTCACTAAATCGAAAGATTGAATGCGATAATACCCTCTGCAGTAGTTTGTTTATTATCCATGTTCTGCTCCCTTCCGTTTTTAATACAGGTCACCACTTCTATTCAAAAAGAAAAAGGAAACATTTGTTTGCCTATTCGGCACTTCTAGACTTCGAAATTGCATTTTCCAATCACATCTCTTAACTGTTGCACATCGCGAATTTATATTTGGCGGGAACTATGTCATTGACAATGACGTGTTTATCTGTAAAACTCGAAACAGCTTTTCAGAATATTAGCAGCAGTACGAATTACAGGTGTGTAAGGGTATACCCAAAAGTCGTTTTACAACTAAAAGACAATTCAAATTTACGTGGTTTTTTTTGTTTTTTTTTCAGGTATTGACATCTCTGCTAACGCTATCAAATATGCACGTCAGAACAACACTGTCGGTGGAAAGACACAATACCTTGTTGCTGATGCTTTGTGTTTACCAGAGACTTTCAGTCATTTTGAAAAAGCTTTCACAAAGGTTTTCTGTAATTCGGCTCTCCAATGGATGGATAACAAACAGAAAGTCTTTCAAGATGTCAGCTGGTGTCTGAAAGAGAATGGCTTGTTTGTAGTTCATGTTCTCCGAGGAGAAGACCCATTCAGCGATGTTTATCACAAGGCTTTGGAGCTTCCTAAATGGAAGAACTACTTAAAGGTTGTAAAGAAAACTGTAATAGATATCTTGAATTCTGAATATTGATAATGATTCCTTTTGCATGCCGCATCTAATTATTAATTTGAAGAGGAAACGCTAATAGAGCCTAACATTTGGCTCTTCTAAAAGCAATGTCATTCTTCTCTGTCTTAATTAAGGTAGAATGCACCTCAGGGACAGATATTCAGATTCTTTAATTTCTACAATTCTTTTCTGATCTACCACTTATTGGGGCTCATTCAAAACTCTTAGAGAAAGAAAAAAACATTCACTGCCTTAGGTTTTCGAGAGCGATGGCGGCCATTTTGAAACTTCAAATTTCAAAATTTTGAGTAGTGTGTTTAGCTGTTGATTTGGTAAGAGAGTGGTTTAAAGTTTCATTTAGGAAAGTTTGAAGAAAAGTTTAAATCTTTGACTTTCGAGGCGCACACAACTTAAAACAAAATGAGTACCTTTTAGTCCCTTTTGGTTTACTCGTTCAACAAATAAAGAGCACCAATCAACATTTACTTGCTAAATGAATGCTGAAAAGTAAACTTACTTTTATATTAGTGTTATTTCGACTTCTTTACCTTTAAAATAATTTGCATTTAATTGAAATTAACAGGGTCTACAACCTCACTATTTTTCATCTTGTTTATTCATTATCTGAATTTAGGATTTTCAGCCAACTTATTGTCCGTTTTTGGGCAGTTTGGATAAGGTAAAATGCGCCTCAGGGTAGATATTCGGACTGTCGAACTTTTTGATCATATTTTTGTCTGCCACTTTTTAAGGCCCGTTTTAAAGCTCAAGGAGTAAATAAAGATTTCGCCTCATTTCTTTTTTTTGAAAAGCAGACATTGTATTTTTCTACCTAAATTTAAAATAGTGATGACGGCCATTTGGAAGTTTGTGTTGTTAAATATTGGATAATTTGTTATTCGTAACATTACCCCTGATTTTTATTCTTGATTTTGAAGGGAACAGTTGAAAACGTCTATAAAAACATTTTAAGATAAAATGTTAAGTCTTTCAATTTCGAGACGCACACAACCTTTTACATGTACTTGAGAATCAAGGGTTTTGTTCGTTTGCTATTGTTTACCTACTTGTATTTAGGGTTTATCAGGAAAATAGCTTACTACAGACACGAGAGATTGTTTGATATCTTAAACTGTTCACGGTTTCTCGTGTTGTTTAAAGCGAATTTATTGATAAGTGTATCTTTGTGAAAATTTGAGATGTTCAATTTTGTTGGAGAACAGTTAATATTAGTTTACCATACCCATCCTGATCGATATAGTCACAGGTCAACAGAAAGCTATGAAATCGTCCATTTTTCATTTAATGAAAATTACTATCAGGATATTCCCATTTTTTTAAACAACGGATGATTTACAAGCTATTACTGGGAAAATGCATTATAAATACCAATCGCGCGCACACATATAGACATATTCATAAAGAAAATAGTGCCAATTACGGTATCACAAAATTACAATCTTACATTCTATGAAAGCTGGTCAAAGATCATGTCGTGTGATCGCTACTAGATTACAAAATAATTTTTCCTACATTTGAGCAAAATCAAAGGGTAACAATGTACTTCCATTTTTTTCACTTCACCAGCTATTATAAAACCTTTAATGACACACTTGGATTACATACCCAGAAAGTTACATGAAGATTTCATGGAAGATTGTTTGAAGATCTCTGTCCAAGCATCAGCCGACACGGATGATGGAGTTCCACTTTGGCATTTTGATGCAATCAACGTAAAACTGAAAAAGTAGTATCATTCGCTGCATATATTACAGTTGATGCTGTTTCTTCTACAATTGCAATAATGAATACTTTTTTAACTGAAATGAGTAAACTTAAGCAATAAATGTACTATTTTTTTTTCTGCAGCAGCCAAACCAATTAAGACAGAGTAATTACAGGCTTTCTCCACTTAAGTAGAATTTCAAATTAGTTTAATCAATATGTTCAGTATCTTATTTGGTTAGAGAAAGCACAATGTGTCATAATGGTCGTAATTCTCTTCAGAGTCAGCGTTTTGATCAGCTACATTTTTCGACTAATATTTCGTAATTTACTTAATATTGTATAGGATTCAACCCTTTGTTTTGCGCCAGGGGTTAAGACTAGAAATATTATTGGTATTGATTCATTGTTGGTAATAGTAAAGGATAAAATAGAATTAATTTTCACTTGCTATATCATTTGTACGACAACGTACCCTCTGATGACAACAGTTCACGTACACGATAAGACCCTGTAGGTATAGATTTTCTGTAATGTGTAAAAATGTTGGACAAAAATTTGCAATTTTTACCATAAGAACTATACCTATTGTGTTTAACAAGGGACGTATTTTGCCAACATTATCTTTTCAATAGTAAATGCACTGCCCTATTTCCACTTGTAAGCTGAGAACTAGCTTTCCGTCTGAAACATGGCAATTTTCGCATTTAGTTATTTAGACACAGAGCAATTTTCTAAAGTAAAATTCCCAGCATTCTTTGCATATGTCCTCGTTAATACACGACAGTTTTCTCTCTTTTTCTAGTTTTTAGACTTGATAGAAACGATATTTTTTATCTGTGACAGAGTGGCTCATATTACTTTTTGGCTAATAAAAGAGATATATTTATTAATGGCATGTTATAAAATAATACTTTGCACGTTTCGTATTTGTTTATTTACGAGCACTCAACAAAAATGGCGGCGCCCATGAATTAGCGCAAGGCACAAGACCACTAATTCATTTCCTATAGGCGACTACGGTAGCGTTGAGCTAAATTTTCCTACTTTAGAACATTCAACGGCCGAAATCCCTTTGACGGGTATATAAGCAGGCTTATATTCTACACTAAACAAAAAATTTCGCGTCAAAATTTCGTGTGGGCAAGTCCACAGAAATTTTTACCTAGAGGTCAAAATAGCGCTATCAGTGGTGATTTTGCAAAATTCAAGGCCAATTGGTGCACATAATACGGGTCTCATAACTCAACAGATTTCAGCTCAATCATACCACTGTCTGCAAAGCTGATGTGATTTTGAATGGAGCTCATGCTGCTCTTACTAAAGCACCATAAACCCACAGTCTAACCTTTAAAACCTTTACCTAAGCTCTTCAGTCGGAGTAATTGGCACTATTTATAACCTGGACTATCTTCGTAACGAACCGGGAAGTAAATTAGTAGTTTTGTGCCATAAGACCACTTGTTAAAATAGGCCGCCACAGAAACGTTGAGCTATATATATATATATATATATATATATATATATCGGAGCTATATATATGTAAGCTAGACCCGTACCAGCTAGACATCAAGTAAATACATTTTCCGATGCAATATTGCTACGATTTGACATACGTACTGTTGAAAGCCATAGTAATGTTGCTAAATATGGGATACCAGCTAAATGAAACGAATGTGATGATGATTTGACACCAAGCCATTATAATATGGCTGAATATGAAATACAATTTAAATTCAAAGAATGTAGTGAAGATGTGACCCCGGAAGCTATCTTATTATGTGGCTATAGAACAAAGACCACCTGAATACAAAGAGTTGGGCAATTAAGTGACATGCCAAAGTAAAATTTATGAGAATGAGCGTGAAAGACCATTTGAATGCAAAGAGAGTAAAATCTTTTGAAAACATGAAGGAAAGTCATGAAAACACATTGGGAATTACAAATGTGATGTATAATGTAATTAGAAATACAAATCCATATCAGGGCTCGAAATTAACTTTTTACCCTGGTAGTCCGCTTGGGCTACCATTTTGTGAAGTTGGTACCCCAGTGACAATGGCTGGTAGTCCATGTATATTTTTGTTTAGGGATACTGTACTCGTCCGAGTATAAGCCCCAGTTCAGCAACACAAATAGCAGTAAAACTAGGG
>LD349579.1:0-17198 GCA_001465055.1 Ptychodera flava
CAGCTTTCTTGTACAATGTGAATGCTTTCATGGGGTCTTTTGGTTGTGGATTCTCCGGCAGATCTTCAAATAATAACGCAAGGTTTGTGAGATCATCGGGATAACACTTGTCACTTTCTACAACTTTTTCCAATAAGCTCTTAGCTTTTTCCAAGTCTTTCATAAAACCAAAAAGACCGAAAGTATAGCAACGACTTAAATCACGCATTGCATCAACGTTACCATCGTTTGCAGCCTGTTTCATGAAATCCATGCTTCGATATTTAGCGTGCAAAAATCCTTGATATTTCTGACCTTGATGCTCAGTGCCACCTTCTCTTTCCATGTTGTTACTTCAGAAAACGTTGTTTACTTGCACTTTATGGCAGTTGATTGTTGTTTCTTGATCTTATCATCGGACCAAAAGAAATAAAGATAGTATATTAGTAGGAACATTTACAAAGGCACTCTCAAAATTTGGATAAAATAGCATCAATGACACAGTGCTCCCGTCTGATAGGACTTGCTGTAATTCTTTAGTGTCGAAAGAGACTGCCGAGGCAACACTGTGACCGCGCATCAAGTTACTGTGCAATGCTACAGCTGTAACTATATTGACTATATTTCGGAAGGCCTGTACGTGAATTTGGCATAAATACTGATCATCATACAGGATTCGAGTGCAGTAGGGTACTTTTGTAAGTATAGAATAGTAACAGATATATTAAAATTTTATCAACAGTATTCATTATCATAATTTTTGAATTGTAATTTTAATTTTAATGTTTAATTAAATTTTAATTTTTTCACACTCTTGTTGAGCTAAAAACGCCTTATGTGTACCTCATGGTCTCGTGGTTCATGTTTAATCCACGGCGTCTTAGCTCCTGCATGCGAATACTTGAGTTAAAAACTGAGATACAAGAGTAACACATCATAGTGCCAACAACAGGTGGTGCTCCTATAGCAACAACCTTTTCATGTTATCGGCTACTTATCTAAACGTCTATCATGTTCACATTTTTTCACAAATTTTTTCAATGTGAAACTACCGATAGTTTGAATAAACACATCACTGCTACCTGTTGTCACTAACATTTCTGTTGATTTTGATCGATATACGTATGGAATCGAAATAAAAAATGTTTCGTACACGTACATGCTGCAAGGCGCTTTAAATAAAAGTCTTTGTTTGCCGTCCGCGTGCTGGTACGTTTTCAGAGAAAATTAAGAAAACAAACACAATGCTAACACATATTACAAATAAAAATATTATTTTTCCAAAACAAACCAAATAAAATAATTTGAACTTATGTTAATGCAATTATGTTTTTTGTCTGTGTTTGTTTTTTCCTGGCTGGCTGGTAGGTTTTCCAAACATTCAAGGACGGCAAACAAATAATTTTCTTTAAATGGCCTACGTCGTTGGCGTTAATACATTCTTATCGAGGTGAGACCATAGGATCATTTGACGTCATTTTCTGAATGCGGAAATGTGTAAAAGAAGCATAACTCTGGTAAAAGAATGTGTAGAATTGCCATCTTTCACACCATTTTACAAAATTAAAGCCGAAATAATGTCTAATCAGCCAATGCAGCCTTACTTGTTTTTGCTGTAGCTTCGCTACGAAATGTCACCTAATCTGTACCTTGGTTGGTCTATACCCTAAACACATACGAGCAAAGTTTTGCTGTAACATGGTTCCAAAAACTGTGAACTGATAAATTTTACCTCTACAAGACCATGAAAACTTACCTTAACTGGGATGGTTATGAAAATCCGATGCAAAAATAAAATGAAGATCTTCAAAAGCATACCACCGATGAAAACGTTTCTCTGACGAACATTCGCGGACACTCCCACACAGCGGAATCGTAGGCTTTGTGGGTAACATTTAAGTTGAAGCTGAAGTTAGAGTCGGTTTCGGATTCGATGTACAGTTCTACTGCCCTAACATAACCGTACGCAGAATACGTTTAAGACTCTATCCGTCATGTGCATACTCCTCTTTGGCAATTCAATAAAGTATAATTTGCTGACTCCGAAAAACAATGCCCGGTATATCATAAATGTATCAACACTTTGAAAGAGAAAGCTAACTTGTGCTAGATGTATATCCCTTCATTTGTCCAGTCACTTTTCACATAGTTAAAATTATGTAAATATGATAGCATTCTTCCATATGCAATATCACAAAATTTATTTTTTTTCTGTATTTTGAATTACTACCATATAGCCAAAATGGAAAATATTTTCTGGTCATCATGGCCTTTCATTTTTATCCGAATTTAGAGACCATAGTATGTTTGTGAACTTTTTCGTCCTCTTTTCCACTACAAGACTCTGGAATTTTCTTCCGACTTCGGTGAGCAAGAGCACTCTTACACTTCCACCTGAAGTAATTTGTGTGACATTAGCATTTCTACGCTATTTAAATATTGTGCTAACTAATCAATATAATAGGACAGAGAACAACCCGTGTATGGCAAATATATTCAGAAGAATCGCCGAAACAAATGATTGGCATGGTATTCTGCTTTATCTTGCGTTTTTTCTTAGATTTCACACAGATAAATATTTTGCTGTCAAAATATTTCATATGTCATTCAGATTATGTCACTGCAGTATGTAACAATATTTTTCCTCGTGTTGTTGGATCTGTCCCCGATTCCGAACTGAATACCAACCTGAATGCAACTTAAGCGCCGACCTATCGACCAATATTTCTTTGTCGCAGGTCTGAAGGGCCACACTGTTGGAATACTGCAGTGCGGATCTCGGTCGACAACAAAGGTAAGGCAATTGACAGTACACAAGTGCAGACGCTCTTCACATCTTCACGCTTAAACACGGCCTATTATGCAACTGCTGTTGCCTGCCATGCGAATGGGTAGTTGAGCATTGTAAGAAAAATTGGAATTTTGACAAAATGATCGATCAATTTAACGAAAATATTGCAAAACTGATGTTATCTACAGTATGCCCTTTGCCATACCTGACATTGGAAGGTTATGCAACAATTATTCGATGGAAGGACATAGATATACCCCAGTTTTGACCACTTTTAGCCCAATATATTATTCTGACCAGAGAGCGTTTAGCAAACTGTGGACTGTTGATTCCCGTGGTTGACTGCACTGCTTTTGACCCCGCGTATATATCCCGCGTATATATATACTAACTTAAATCATCATTTTGTTGAAAATGTAAACTTAGAGTTTGGAAACCAATAAGATTAAAACTGTGAACTTTTGACACCCTCATTCACGATAAATTATAGAATTTGTGCTTGGTAGTTTGAACAGTCTATTGTACACATGTACCAATGCTCACGCGAGTGCCTCCGGGAGACATCGCCTTTAAGCATTCAATTTGAGTTATCAGAGTCACATAGAATGAATGGGTGTTAGTATCATGAAATGTGTGACAGAGTATTGAGTATCACGTAGAACAAGTAAGCTGACTGTGATCGTTATGAGATATCATGGTAGATCAGGCTACTTGACGACCATCCGGTCGTACAAAGATAACTCTGTACCTTTCGCCTGATTGACTTTTAGTAGATTTCGTCAGACATTTAGTGTCAATAATTTGAATTGTATCGTGTAATGAATAACAAAGGCACTCTGATCAACTGCAAAACGTATACGTGTTCGCACGTTGCGAAATATGTTTTGCACTTGGCTACATATTAACTTAGTGGCTATTTATAAAAGGTTAAAATGGCCAAACAGCTATGAAACGCCCGTTAGATCATTAAGTGTAGATACAGTTTGAATAAAAACTTATCATAAGTCAATTTCGGTGAATTTCGCTTAATTGTACAATCCGTGACGTGGCACATTTCGTCTAACCAATAAGCCAAAGTTAATTTTCAATAAATGTGCGTACTTCTGGTTTGAAAACAATGGGTGTCAGTTTTTAAAAAGAGACATTGGTTTATATTCTTGTGAGGGTGGCACTTTGAGAAACTTTAAGGCCGTCCAAACCAACCTGCCACAATAGGTAATAGTAACACTACGATTTCTTTAGTAATCTAATTTACAAAAGTTACATTTTTCGATTTTTAAGACTTTCGTCTTCAAATTGTGGCAAGTCTATATGTGGCTGACTGTAGCCCCACAAAATCTTTTTTCAATATCGCGAGGGGAATATAGTTTAATCATATTTTTAAATATTTTATCTGTTGCCAACATATTATAGCATCGTCCTGCGATCTTTCCATCAATAGGAAGCACTAAAATGAAGAGCCTATAGAATAACAATGTAGTAACAGGAAATAAATATCCCCGTGCCTGTAAAATGGAAAACTATTTGCAGGAACATGGTACTCTATTCGTAATTTTAGTTTCAAAATGAATGTCCGAAATATGATATACAAACTTCAAACTCTAACTTCAAGATTCGCCCTGTATTACAGAAAGTGAATGTTTTACGCCTGTTTATCATTCAAAATAACGTCAAATTCTGAAATTGTTCATTTCGAAATAGATTTAATTTTCATTTGTGACCGTAAACTGAACTCCAAAATAATCCTATCGCAATCATCCATTCTTCGGCAAACCATTTTGTCACCCTGAAATCAAATAATGCCAGACGAAATATGGACAAATTTCATTATTCATCCTATCATATGAACATTTAGGCTATATCACAGAATAAGAAACAGTTCTACCATAGCATAAAAATGTAGTGTCGACAAATTCGGCAAGAAATTCATTGACTTGTTTATAGACTCCAACATAATTACGCATCGTTGGGGATATCATGGATAGATACACTTTTTACCCTAAAGGGATGTTATGTCGTTGATTTTATCTGAAGCTAACATTAAAAAAGAACTTGAGAACCTTGAATCAAATTGTGATAAACAAAGCAACGACTTTTTTAGGGCAACTCAAATACAATAAATCATCTGCAGAAGATAGATTGTGCAATGAAATGTTTAAATGTGGAGGATACCATATAACCAGTGCCCCAGGAAAACTTTTTAATATTGTCCTTTACTCAGGAGTAACGCCTAAATAATGGAATACTAGTTCAATTGTTCCAAATTTTAAAATCAGGCACCAAAACAAACCCTTCAAATCATAGAGAAATTGACATTTCCAGCTGCTTAGGAAAACCATTTACGAGTGTTTTAAATTATAGATTACCAGCATACCTGAATAAACATAAGCTAGTATCTCAACAACAATTTGGCTTTAGGAAAAATTGCCTCACTACTAATAACATATTCATATTAAAAATTATCGTTAAAAAGTATCTATATCATAGTGAAAATCCTAATTCGAAGAGGAAGAAAAATGTAGTCAAAAGTATGCTCGTTTCATCGATCTCAAAAAAGGCATTTCCTGGTGTTTGGCACTGTGACCTCTATGTTAAACTTGTGATGAATTACGCAACAGGTGAACAGGCAAAATGTATAAAATCATAAAATCAGTGTATAGCAATATTTCGTATACAATTAAAATGAACAGTGGTCTAACTAAACAATTTCAGTGTACCACGGAGGTAAAACAAGGATGTTACTTTACATGTCCCACACTCTTCAACCTGTTCATCAATGGACATCCAAACATCTTTATATATTGAAAAATGTGACCCACCAACTCTTTTATGACAAGCATCAATTGTCTTCTGTAAGCTGACGGCATCATTATACTATCCAAGTCTAAAAATTGAATACGAAATCGTTTGGACAAACTACCCATGAACACTCTAAAATAGCATTTGTAGGTCAATACGGATAAATCAAATTTTATGATATTCAATAAGTCAACAGACAATTTGACAAGGGCTTTTTTATCAGGGGAAGGGAGCTTCAAATAGTAAAACAATTTAATTACTTTGGTTAGGTTATAAGCGCAAATGGAAAATTCAAAGTAGGACGAAAATCTTAAAGAAAATGGCATTGCAGTAATTCGCAGTGTACTTTTTAAAAGAAAAAATAGTAGAAATCTAAATGTCCCTTTAGCACAATCATGATTTGATAACTTATCAGGTCCATTCTTGTTTATGAAGGTGTGGTGAAATACAGTGTAACGAGTGTACCCCAAATCATCAGTAGAAGATGTACATCTAAGCTTCTGTTGTTTCTTCTTGGGAATATAAAAAAACACATCAAAATGGCAATATACAGCGAGCTCGGTCGATATCCCACCGAAATTTTCATTCAAAAGCAGATGATTAAATACTCTAGTCGGCTAAGTAATATTGAAAACTCTCTGTTAAAGGAAACATTCAATTAAGAAGTAAGTGGTACGACAAGATTGAATCAATCTTTACTAGCATCAGGAAAATGAAACTTATTACTGCAAACCAAATTATCACCGGGTCTAATCCTACCCAAATTTATTGCAAACTTAAAGGAACGTATGATGAAAAGCGGGAAAGAGAAGTCCAAGATGATACAAGAACCATTAAAGATGCACAAAATAGATTGTGAGCATACAGAATATTTTTAAAAATTATTAAACTTAAAAGTTACATTACTGCTATCAATTATAATAATTGATCTGCGAGACTATCTAGTTAAACTAAGATTGAGTAAAGATGCATTAAAAATCGAAACAGGACGCATTAATAAAACACCGGAAAATGAAAGAGTCTGCGAAGTCTGCGATAAGAAACGTGAACAACATTTTATCATTTTTTGCAAATTTTACACCAGCCAAAGAAATCTTTTGTTTGCTACAGCAGCTAAATGCCACAAAACATTCTATGATATGCCGAAAAGATTCGAATTGATAATAAAATTAACCAAATTAATTCCTTTAGCACAGTAAATAATCAGGAATGTAATCATTTTTTTTCTTTCTCTGTCTTTGATGAGATTAATTTTGTTTTATTTTGGGCATAATATTTCATATCATTAGTTTTTAGTCTGTTTTGGTTCTTGATAAACTTCCTCATTTGTTTTTGTGTTTTTGAAGTTTTGTGTTTTCAATACAGTAAAGTATGTAAATCACGGCTGCCACCCTGACTGTTCTTGTGACTTGAAACAAAGTCATTGCCTATCTTTCAACCTTGTTTCAGTAAAATTTCCGTACATATGTCTACAACAGATCACTGCTACCGCCATGTCATGAAATAAGATTGTTTCGTGAGTTGTTTCACTGTTAGTACAAATACATGTTTAAAACGGACTACCATCAGCTTGCAGATTGGTTTACATTCTTGCATGGTCTAAATTAACATCCAGAGTAAACAATACTTGGATACTAAACTACATAATTTATAATCTATTGGCATAATGTACCTTGATATCATAGTAGAATCATCATATATAATTAACCCTTTTTTCTTCAACAGTTTTACTGCTCAGTAAATACATCACCTCATCACCATCATTATGGCTTCATGTTCA
Source organism: Ptychodera flava (assembly GCA_001465055.1). Lineage (NCBI taxonomy): Eukaryota > Metazoa > Hemichordata > Enteropneusta > Ptychoderidae > Ptychodera > Ptychodera flava. Next base: position 7,350 of record LD349579.1, read on the forward strand.
GATGCCAATAAATTGATCATTCACCTGCCAGACGATCAGCAAGATATTGAGCCAATTATATTGAATCTCGCAAGTGGAGAACTCGGTGAAACAAATATTTCAGGTAAATTTAAATTATGTCTACATTTTTAAGAAGTGAACATTGCAATGCTTAATAATGTGGTAAATTCTCGGCTTTTGCAGGGATGAGTCCCGTCATGCCAAAGCTGTTCAAAATTATGCCTGGGTTCGGGCTCGTTGCATAAGGGCTATGTAATCAGTTCTCTACGTATCAATTGGATTAACATAAGTATCAAACTATTACAGTCAACCACAGTCCCTGAATGGAGGGACTGTGAGTCAACAAACATTTGCTGTACGCAAGTAAGATATGTGTACAGGCATTTTCTGCCACTCAAGAGTTAGTTTCTCCCTTATGTTGATGAAACGTACTTGCGAAGTGGTGCACCTTCAATTTTGTCAGCCATCAGTTTTTGTGTCGTTGTTTTTCTTCAAAATTTTCCCTTAGCCGATGTTTTTCAAAATGAGTGCGCTTTTTCGTTGTAATAGGTATATCAACGATGACGTACATTTGGTGTCTGAGAGACGCGTTATCACCATGACTACCGACTGCTTTAATTTCTCTCTTATGTTTCACGCTAAGTGTACAGTTAACTGACAAGACGGAGGTATCAACCGTATTTCCGTTCAATAAAAATATTCAGTACGATTTAGCCTCAGACCCTTTGTTTACTTCACTCGTGATATAGGTGCCAAATACACATAATTATGCAGATTTTGGTATATTGAGAAGTGGATTGAAGCTTATATTTCCACAACACAAGTACTTTTAGATATCAACAATATTAATAGGTTTATCACGTACATGTGCTAAAACATCAATATTTTTCTTTCAGATTTACCGATTACCACATTGCCTCTTGGTGACTCAGAAAAAAGATGGCTTGTTGTTGGTATTTGTGTGAATAAAATCATCAATCCCTTGCTTAGGAAACATGTAGACTCCAGGTTGATGACTCTTTATTCAACATTGAAGAGCGTACACCAGATTGACAACCAGGGTTATCCACGTCACCAGAAAAAGTATCCATCAAGAAGTGGCAGTACACTTAATTATGAAAATATTAACAGCAATGTTGCATTGAAGAAAAACCATGCAGCATTTAACTATAATGTTACAAGTCATGTAGACTTTGCAAAGTTATTTTTACTCCCCCATATGGCAAAGTTTTCAGCATTTGATGACACTTGCGATGCATCTGCTTTGTTGGGACTCATATGTAATATACAAGGAAACTGTTTTGATATTCATTTAAAAAGAGAAGCACGGATTTTGAGATCTAGAATTCGGAATCCTTGGGCTCACTGCAATTTCTCCGATTGGGATGAACTAAAATACATGGAAAGTTTTCAAGTGATGAATTCCTTGATAGCGCATCTCAATCTTCCAGACAATGAAGAAAAAAATAAAAGATCAGAATTGACAGACTGGGAGAAAAAAGGTAAGATCATAACTTTGAGCACTTGTGTTTTGACTGATAAATATGAGCAGTTTGACTCATTCAAATGAAAATGCAGAGTGTGTGTGTATATATATATATATATATATATATATATATATATATATATATATATATATATATATATATATACCGACGATGGCGAAGACATCCCCGCTGCTAAACGTCGGGCAGCACAAAAAAGGTCAACGCCCTTGAACTCATGCTGGGTCATATAGCGCTCGTAACACAATAGTTAGAAAGTCAACATCAGCAGTCCGGGTCATTTCCAAAATTGGCGACGCTATACCATAATATTTTCTTCCTATCGTTAGCCAATCAGCGGCAAGCGCGCCATCAGTAAAAATTTTATTTCACATGCGTCCATTGTTACGTACGCCATAGTGTGTTGAACTCTATCTTGCTATGAACTCCTCCGCTGCACCATTCACATAACTTTTCCGTGTATTATCGTAGATCCATGTCAAAAATATTGTCAGTTGTGGAAGAGGGGTTTTGCCAAAACACTTGGCGTTGAAACATTCATTGAAATACGGATGTCGTTTATGAAATAACAATTAATTGCGCCGAAATCTGTCATTATCTCGAACAGTTGTGTGCAGTCTTTGTAAACACACATTTTCAAAATCGCGCACCATTTTTAGGGAGCCTTCAGTAATTACAGGTGGGGGTGGGCCGGGGGAATTGGGGGAGGGTCACTTTTTAGAAAACAGTTCTAGGGGGAGGGTCACTTTTTATAAACCTATCTTGGGGGGAGGGTCACTTTTGACAGAAGCTGATTTTATGGCCAAAACTTTGATTGTCCATGTAATATTTCCTGAATAGGAAATCACCAACAAATACGTACACATTATAGACCGCCATGCATAGTGAATTGACATTTCAGTGAAAATCCAAAATCAAATTTCTTACACAAGCATAGACTTGTAATCACTCTAGTCTAATCAAGAACAATAAATAATCAAGAATACATAAATGCATAGATTTATCTAATTTTGTACTGAAAAGAAATTATTCATAGTTTTATCATAGACCGCCATGCATAGTGAATCAACATTTCAGCGAAATTCCAAAATCAAATTTCTTACACAACCATGCACTTGTAACCACTCTATAATGTGAATAATCAAGCATACATAATGCACAGATTTCTCTAATTTTGTACTGAAAAAAAATTAGTAATACTCTCATCATAGACACCATGGATAGTGAACCAACTTTTTAGATGAAATTCAGAAATCAATTTTTTGTACACAAATGCACATTTTACTTCCGTATTCAAGCAAAGTACATACAAATACATTATCAAACATATATAATATACAGATATAGCATGTTTTGTGGGGGTAAATTGTCAATAATTTGCCGGATAGACTCCATGTATTATGATTTGATATTTTTGGATGAAGCACTAAATCAGCCACATCTCGCCTTCTAATAGTTGCACAAAATATAGTGACCCTCCCTCAAATGTATGAAATACCAATCTCTTCAAAAATTCTTGCGTGATAAATTGCGACTGTCCCTCCAAAACGCCAGCCCTCCCCTCTGTAATTTGTCCCTAAAATAACAATTGAACCAATTGTTATGTAAATTAGCTGATACTGTTTTTGTTATTCCTGGGGAGAATATCGCAGTGGTTGGGGGGGGAGGGTCAAGTTTTAGAATGTCGGACAAGGGGGAGGGTCACATTTTAGACAGGAGGATAGGGGGAGGGTCACATTTTAAGGTATAGGTGTGTGCGAAATTCCCCAAGCCCAGCTCGGCAGTTTTCGGCCGCTTATTAAACCTCTGTCTTATGAAGTTCAACAAATTTTGACTGTCAACATGATCCATGTGTTATGCAGAAGATCATAGCCACCAACGAGTCTCATAAGCGGAAAAATAGTCGAAATATTTACAATTTATTTCTACCGCCAGTTTATCATATAAGCAGGCATCGGTGGCATCGAGAATATATCAGATGACAATCATTATAGTTCATTGGCCTGATCAAGAAACTCATGATCACTGTTTACATACAGTCATCAGACGGCTACGTGAGTGCAGAATAACACTCATTCCGATGAAATGCCAATTCGACATGGATGAGCTTGTTTTCAAGAGAATACTGCTGTTTCAGAAGGGCATAGGGCCAACACAGGAAAGAGTTAAAGAAGTAATGGAAGCAAGAGAACCTAAAGATGCATCTGAAGTGAGAAGTTTCATTGACAAAATTAGTTACAGTAGCCGGTTCATACCAAGATTCACAACCATCTCAGAACCCCTAAGGAGAATCACCAGAAAGGACGTACCTTTCCATTTGGGTCAAGAACAGAAGCAGCATTTGCAAAACTGAAAACAAGTCTTACAAAGGCAACAACCTTAGCATACTTCGATAAAGACGCACCAACAAAGGTAATCGCTGACGCTAGCCCACCAGGCCCACCAGCCAAAGCTTGACAGACTGTGAAAGCAGATACTCCCAGACAGAACAGGAAGCACTAGGACTAGTGTGGGCTTGTGAGAGATTTCACGCATACATTTATGGCATGAAATTTGACTTGGTGACTGAATATCGTCCTCTGCAAGCCATCTACAGCCAGAGATCTCGACCATGTGCTCGCATAGAAAGGTAGGTTTTGCGACTCTAACCATATACCTTCAGAGTTGTATGTACCAGGTCCTCAGAACATAGCCGATCCAATCTCTCGTCTTCTCAGCGATGGAAAGCACAAGACTGAACATCTGCATGAAGCTGAAGAATACGTACACTTTGTTGCGTTGAACGCTACCCAACGAGCACTAACAATACATGAAGTAGAAGAAGCATCTGCAGTAGATGAGGAAATTGCCAAGCTGAAAACTGCTATGAAGACAGGCAGATTTGACAAGTGCAAGCAATATGCGCCAGTAGCAGGAGAACTTTGTACAATCGGAGAATTAATACTGAGAGGTACACGCATTGAACTGCCCTGCAAATTAAGACCACAAGCCTTAGCATTGGCACGTCACACGAAGGACACCTTGGAGTGGTGGGAACAAAACAAAACCTGAGAAGTAAAATCTGGTGGCCAGGTATGGACAAGGCAGCAGAGAAACATTGTAGGTCATGTCATGGTTTTCAGCTTGTGGCAAGACCCGATCCACTTGAACCATTGAGACCAACAACACTGCCTGACAGTCCATTGGCAGGACATTGCCACAGATATACTTGGTCCATTCCCATCTGGATACTCTATATTGGTCGTCGTAGACTACTATAGTCGCTACTATGAATATGCTATCCTGATGTCTACAACAACGGAGAAGATAATTGACTGCCTTGAAGATATTGTCAGTCGACATGGACTTCCAGTGACAGTCAAGTCAGACAATGGTCCTCAGTTCCGGTTAGAGGAATTCCAGGAATACTGTGACAACAACAGAGTCACGCATCTCAAGGTTACAGCAAGATGGGCTCAAGCAAATGGTGAAGTAGAACGCCAGAACAGATCGCTCTTGAAGAGAATCCGCATAGCCATGGCTGAAGGATTAAACTGGAGAAAGGAGCTAAGGAAATATGTGACAAAGTACTCTGAGGTGTCGACCATGGAAGAACAGGAAAGAGTCTGGCTGAGCTGTTGTTCAGACCCAAAATCAGAGGTAAACTGCCAGAGATGAACACAGAACATCACCCGACATGGATGTACGAGACAGACATGCTGAGCAGAAAGGCAGCAAGATATACGAGGATGGCAGAAGGAATGCAAGTTGGAGACAAAGTTCTGGTAAAACAAGAGAAAACCAATGAGTTCTCCATCCCATTCAACCCAAATCCTTACACCGTGGTAAATAAGACTGAAAATAGTGTAACAGTTGAGTCTCCCGATGGAGCTAGATATTCAAGGAATACTATACATGTCGGAAAATATGTCACTGACACCAACACATCGAAACCAGAGAGCTCGTCAACACACCTGGACAACCAGTCAACGAGCGATGATTTACCATGTATTTACATATCATATCATGTAATGACTAGTTGGTACTAGAAAGTGTAAACAAAGGCCAACAGACATTAAAGACTCCCACTCTAGGCAATAAGGAAAGACCTACAAGATCTACAAAGTTCCCATCAAAATACTCTGACTTTGTAGCCGGTAACTCTGAAAATATTCTAAAACATTTGTCAATATCATTGAAATAATCGCAATCATACCAATCCATAATCCAATGACAGTAGGTCAAGATTCGTAAGACAACAGTTGTAAACATAGGCACAAAACAGCACAGAACAGACAGTAAATAGACGGTACACAAACAAAGTCATATTCATGAAAGAAAGATATATTGACTTTCGGCCAGAAGACCGAGAAGTGATGTCAGGTGTTTCGAAAATAGTAAGCGCATCCTGCCCCACATGTGGCACCTGCCATATATCCATCTATAAGTCAGATAGGTAGTGGTCACTAACTAAGGCCCTATGTCACCGATGCCATCTGTGATTTCGGTTTAATTTCAAATGAGACTATAATTACACAAAATGATTTCTTGATGACACAAATCATTGAATTTATTACTTCATTAGATGAACGTTTATATCACAACCAGTTTAGAACTGTTTATGAAGAATGAAAATTGAACTGTTTGCTTCTAACGTTGTGACATTGTTAACATTTCATTTGTTATTGCCATGAAAATGTCTATCTCCAAGGAAAGGAAGGATGTATTATATCAAATATATGCTATCTGGTATGTGTTACCATGCATTGCATTATAGGATGTATAACCTTGTTATGGTTTTTGGACAGAATGGCCTGAAAGTAATAAAGCAAATGTCTGGAGATTCAATTCTGAGTGTCCTGTAATTTATGGAGTAAGAATAACCAACATTAATACCAAGTAAAGTGGTATATACAATCTGCATCATTTGTGCGAATTTAATTGCCTTTCTGATGCTGTAAGTTTTATCCCAAAACATATGGAAGCATAGAACATTTCTGCCTCACTGACTATTGCTGTAGCATGTGAATGTTTAGTCATACAGGCCAAATATAAGCTATTTGGTAAGCTGTGGGGTATCAACACTTATATTTCTTGGTAATTCCTATAGAAGACATATCTGACTCGACGGCATAGTCCAATGACAAACTAAAAGGAAAAATATAGGTGTTTTCATTGCCAATTTAAAGAAATTGAAAATAAAATCGCGGGAAAATTTAAACAGCTCCTTGCTGGTTTGGCCTGCTTATATAGCCGAGTTGTCTTTTGCTTATCTAAATAGATTTTGGTTTCATTTCAGGTATGAAAATCTGCTTTGGTTCAAGTGTAGACGTTAAAGTCGTGGCAGAACTAAAAGAAGAAACCAAATCCCTTGCTAAGTACATATTAAGAACAGAACGCCTTCAACAAGATGAGACTGAATCCATCATTAGGCATCTGCAAGAAATTGAAGAAAATATGGAAAAGTTTCAGCTAAGCGTTCAAAATTCAGTGCAAAGAGATGAGTTTGCAGAAGTATATAGAGATTTAAAAGATTTGTCTCTAGACCAACAAATAATGAGTGAAGAAATTAGTCAAATCAAAGATAAACAGAAAGAAAGTACGCAAAGTACAGAAAACAAGTTGGCAAAACTGAACGATAGGATTAACGAAGTGGATAGAAAGCATGATGAACTTCGTGAAGAGGTCAAAGCACTCACTTGTGGGTCAAACAAAACGTTGTATGGAGAAGCTGAAACATTCATGTCACCCAGTAGAGTCCAGTACTTTACTGGTAGAACATATGAACTCCAGCAGCTTAAAACTAAACTGGCTTTAGCGAATGAACACAGGTTTATGTCAATATGTGGGCTGGGAGGTTGTGGAAAGACTTCATTGGCTATTGAGTTCTCATGGTTATTTCGATCATGTTATCCCGGTGGAGTTTTTTGGATATCAGCAGAAAATGATGATTCTTTTATCAATTCTGTAAGCCAATTTGCACGGGAAGTTGGAATTTCTGGTAAAGATTTCACTGAAACCCATGAACGATGTTTGAAATGGCTTGCAACTTTGAGCTCAAGATGGTTACTTGTTATAGATAATATGGATCAATATGAGGTTCCTGATAATGTTAAGAAGCTGTTCCAGGAACATTGGCGCAGAACTTGCAAAGGGCATTTGCTAGTAACCACACGAAGAAATGTAGTAGAAATGACAGAGATCTGTTGTGGGGAATTGAAAACTGATGACTGCCTGCAAATAGACTGTTTAAGCATGGATGAAAGTTTAAGTTTTATGGCGAGAAGGGCACAAAAAGAAATATTTGAAGACCAAGAAGCTCTCACCAGCCTAGCAACAGCATTAGGTGGTCTACCTCTAGCATTGGAACAGGCTGCAGCATATATTAAGCGACTTGGCTGCACCTTCAGAGAATACTTAGAACAGTTCAGGATCCAGAGATTAAAACTTCTCAAGAAAAGGGTAACCTCATCATCAACTATGTCCAAAGAAAGACTAACAGTAACAACAACCTGGTCTATGAATTTTGAATATGTAACTGAAATGTCAGAAGAAGAAGGATATGGCAAATCAGCAGCCATTATAATGGAAGTATCTGCTTTCTTTGCTGCAGATGACATTCCATTGCAAGCCATCAACAGCGGTTCTCCTGCAGTAAAGGATAAGGACATGGAGGAAACTCTTGAACTTCCTCTTGGAAGTAAACAGATTTTGGAAATCCTCACAAGATTCTCGTTGTTTCAAAGTTATGGCAGAGAAAGCTACAGTGTACACAGATTAGTGCAAGAGGTTATTAGAGGCACGCTTGACAAGGAATCTGTTGGTGATAGGCTTGAGACTGGTGTAAGAATGCTGCATAAGACAATCAAAGACACTGCTAACCCAACTGATATACTTTATAGGGCCAGTGGCAGCGGTTTGGCAAATGATTTAAGCAGGTTGCATCTTTGGGGTAAACTTGCACATCACGTTTGTGTATTGATTGAACATATAGAGCAGTTTGTCAGAGGTGGAAGTGTTTCTGCCGATGATTATATCAATTTAGAAGTGGCGACCATTTTACATGAGGCTTCCATCTATCATAGTATCAACAAGAGACATGCCCAGGCACTTGATCTGCAGAACAAGAAAAACAAAATATTGGTGGCTATTCGAAACCTGGATGACTTCAAAGTGAATGAATTGACAATGATCAAAATACCTCTGAATGTGAAAGACCAAACCAAGCTCCAGAATGCGATGAAAGGAGGTGATGTAAATGCAAAAGGCAAGACTGATGGCCTAGATATGTCTCCCAACGACAAAACAAGTGATGATCTGCGTGAATTGGGAAATGCTGCCTTCAAGGAAGGAAAGTTGCATGAAGGAATCAAATGGTACACAAATGCAATTTGTTTAAATGACGGTGATTCACGTCTGTACAATAACAGAAGTCTATGTCATTTGAAGCTTAATAATTTTGAGAATGCATTGATAGATGCAGATGAGAGTATCAGACTTGATAACAAACAGTATAAATCATATGCTCGCAGAGCGTTTGCTCTCTATTGGCTTGCACAAGAAACTTGTTCTGGAATGAAGAAGGTATTTCTTGAGAGTTCGGGTTATGCAGCAGCATCAATGGCAGCATTCCTACATCCTCCAAGTCAACTAGAATATGTCATGAAAATCAGCTATCCCATTTTGCTTTTTAGAGAGATCAGAAATGATAGTGAGCTTCTTGAAACCCTTCTGAGTAAGTTAACCCAACCAAACACTACACTCCTACTTCATCCAGGGGAATATAGGTATGCTCATGCCGGTTATCAAGATTTTCAGATTGTAGGTATGGATGCAGGTGTCATTCTTAACTGCATTCCTACACCTGTAGTAAAACAAGCAGACGCGGAGCCCTTCAATTGCCACTTTGAAAATGTGACATTTAACGGAATATCTTTGCAAGTGCATATACAGAGCAAGATGTGTTCTTTCTACAACTGTACGTTTTCTAATGGAATTCCAGCTTGTGATGACTACCCAAAGTGTGTTGGTGGTCCTGGTTGTAGGGAACCAAACGCCTGCTCAAAACAGAAGGTCACAAATCTTAGTGATTATTATAACATTTCTTACCGTCAGAAAGTTTTTGGCCATGGTGGTTATGCAGGCCTTCAGGTTTGTGTCAACAGTACTGTTTTTGTTAATCGGTGTATTTTCGACCGCTGTGGTGGAGGTGGTTTGTTAGTTGATGGAATGGGTAGCACAGCCTATGTGCACCACTGTACCTTTCGAAGAAATCGGCACATGGGTCTTGAAGTGCGAAATCAGGGAAGAATGTATGTAGAACATTGTGAAATTGAAATGAATCAGACTCATGGAGTTGTTATTG
>LD349579.1:18351-31384 GCA_001465055.1 Ptychodera flava
CTCCATACTTCAACTGTAGCCCGCTTTCGACGACCCAGTGCATGGACTTCTGGTTATGGCTAGGAATAATGCGTGAACAAATTTATGCTACTTTCTTATTTTATTGACTATTAAGTGATATTAACACGTTGATTTACTTACAATTTCATTCACAGTGTCTCATTCGTATGAGTTGTGTTTTATTGTATGACTCAAAGATAGGAGACAGGTCATGAATATCCTAAATGATTAAAAGTTTACCTTAGGTAATAACATCATTATGTTGATGTTATCATTAAAGAGAATAACATGGGTGGTATTGCGTTGTCTTTATATACAAAGGTTTGGCAATTATGTTATCATTGATATGTAAATGTGTAATTTCTGGCAGACAGGACTTGATCACTTCTATGTAAATTATTTCAGGGTGAATTTGTCATGTATCGAGGGTTTACACTTATCTTGCAAGTTTTATGCAAGAATTACTTAATAATACATGTAATAGCAGCCATATCAGTACAAGGAAGCACGTGTAGTTAATGATTGCAAGTTACATGGTTTCTATATAATCTTTCCACTGGTTACACTATGCGTTTTTGCAGCAACAATGTAGGCAATCCTCTCTACACTCGATTTAAGTGAGAATGAAAATCAAGGTCTTGAGATCAAATACTCACCGATGTCTGGCTTTCCTGTCAATTGCCATTTTGTTGTCTTGTAATAATTTACAATTGTTAATCAACAAGTGCAACTGTAAAGCCAGATAGAGGTTGGTAATTCGTCCTTTATTATGGTTATGTTTATCCCCGAATAGGGATATGCCCGTATATTCTTTCCACATTCTCGCTGCAAAAATGTTGAACATGAGTCGGGAATATTGCACGTTTGGAGCATGTTCCGGATATATTTAAGTAGCTTCATCGCGAAGGAATGTATGTACAACGTTAACGTTTTGTTCTGCACAAACATAATATTAGAAGCTCTAGAACAACTTTGATGTTTGATCTCAGTAATTTTCTGTGGAAGTCTACTTTTTAATGGCTACAGAAGATGAACACTACAGCCGCAAAATTCTGTAAAATTATATCTTTGACACCTGTGATTTTAACTGTTACACATAATTGTTACATTACTCGCTATCACGCGTTTGACTATCAGAAATGTTAAAAAACGAATGTAATATGTAATGAAGGCATTGTTATTATGTGTATTGTTATTATGATATATTTAGGCAATAAAGCACACCCGGCGACGGCATACCACGAGATTTTGACCAGTTCACGACATAAGCTTATAGGCTATGCACGAGCGATATGAGTGCATATATGAAGTGATCTGGTCAAAACTGGGTGGTATACCGTCGCTGGGTGTGATTTATTGCTATTACATCATAACTGTATATTGAAATTCTGGCATGGAACTTCAAAAAAAAGGATTTTTGTTTTTGCTGAGAGCTCGAGCGTTTGCCAGCTGTGGTATATCGAGAATATACCTCAGTTATTCTCGCGTCTCGACCAATCAGATCGCAGTATTTGCGTCATCAATATACTGATATGATATAATTGCCCTTATACTAGTATTGGCTAAGTTAATGAACACTACAATTGTATAATGTGGTGAAATCATGTCTTTGACACTCAATTTCATTTCAATTGTGACACATAGTGTTACATTAGTCGCTATAATCTCCATTATTAAATGTTGGAACATAAATAAAGATGTTAAGTGAATTGATTAGCAATAGTCAATTGTCTTTCTTATATTAAAATACAAAGAAATGTCAGTAACTGTAGTTTTATGGATTTCATCAGTCTGGTTATGGAAAATGAATATCTGCAATTTTACAAAGATTCACTTTGATTAGCCTTCCACACAAAACAACAAGGAAACTTGTGGGCCACATCTCTGCAGCTATGAATATTACAGATGATTCTGTCGAAGAGGCGTTTAAGGAGCTGCGTAATTGTGGAAAGAAGAGTGCTGCCTGCGCAATTGTTTGTCTTAAGCCATCATGTCTCAACTGATTTCAAATTGAGTGAGGGAGCAACGTTCTTCAGTGTACATGTTGACCTATTTTGTGATTTAATGGATATTTGCAGCTAAAACATTCATGACATGTTTACCCCTGGAATCAATGATTTCCAAATGTACCCCTTTTGATTTTATGTTCAAAGTCGGCACAAAGACAACACGGGTGCCTGCGGGGATCAAAGTTGCCCACACAAAATAAATCGCAACCAAAATGGTTTTCCAATACCGACAAGTAGGCCCTAGTATAAGACTAAGACAATTCCTGGAGAAGCCGCTACACTGTACGGTAAAGTGTCTACACTGTACAGTAAAGTGTCCTACTACACATAGAGGGATGAAAAGATTTTACATTTATGAGAGGTATGCGCTAGCAAGAATCATGCGCGAGATATGCGTCTTTAATTTGGTAGTCTCGCCCAATTGTTTTGCTCGTGCTATCTCGATGAACTGTCTCAGGCAATGCCCCGACGGATGACATCGTACAGTAATGCATGGTGAAGAATCCGAGTATGAATTGCAAGAGTGAGCGAGATTCTCATGAGATTAACTGATTGCAATGGTAGTAGTGCTTGTAGCAGACGTTCTGGTGGCAGTGAAAGAGACATGTGTCACTTTCTAGTTGGTTGTTTTGTTTGTCTATTAGTCTTGTTAACCAACACGCAATCTGACGCATTTTTTCATAATTTTCCAACGCACTAAAACCTTATTTTCTAGGCACTCGATTTTCAGTTCATCATTTTCAAATACTGGTAAATAGTTTCCATGCTTGCACAAAAGTAGTGGCCCTCCTCATGATTGGTCTATGAAACTAAATGACCCTCCCAAATCCTTTACATGAAAAGTAGCAACCCCTCCCGTAGGCACAGGGGCTGTTTCTCAGTTAATGCAGGTCGGCTCAAACATTTATGAGTTTTCAGCAATGCCAGTTAGCTACGAATACAAACGTCCATAAAATAGTAATTTAAATCGCAATTCTCCAGATTGAAACGCCAATGTTTATCATTGCAAGTTAAACCAATGTATTACAAATTTTGACTAAATTAGAGTTTTTGATAATGTTTTTGTCACGTCTTTTAAGCACATATGTATGCAATCGATCAATTTTTACGGCAACTGTACGCGGATTTAAAGATATCGAGACTAGACCAATGGCATGTTCCGGAAAGTTTGGTGTTTCAAAGTGAGTTTTAAGGTCAGTAGCTGGAACGATTAATTTATCTGAAACGTAGTAATATCGATAAAATAAACTAATGATATATCAAGTGGTAATAGTAGTAGCAGCAGTGAACTTTAATATCGCTAAGTAGCAAGGACCAAACTTGGACAGCAAAACATTTTGACGTGTAGTAAAAGCTGACTCGAAAACGAAAAGCGCAAAAGTGATATTCTAATGCACTTCGAAATATGAAGTGTACAAGAAAACATGAAGTGTAAACAAGATTCAATTATGTTTTTTTATAATCGGAATTCATCGAATTCATCGACTATGTCATTCTCAAATTTGATCAAGGAAATTCAGAGGTTTTCAAAACCTACAAAGAATGGGACCGAATCACTTTTTGCGCTGAAGTTATATGTTTAAAACGCACGACGTTTTTACATGTACATGGAGATACAATTTTATTAATCATGTGTAAATGTTACGAAAACGAAAGTTACGTTTACGAGAGTGAACAACTCGACATTGAAAATGTAAACCAATTACGACTATGCGACCAATTATTTACTCCATTTTGCTTGCTATTACCAAAAATAATTCGATGGAAATGACATGAATATTCGTGTTATTGCTAAAAGGTACATTACTGACGCCCCAACGTTAAATCTCAGTACGTCGGTATGGGGAAAGAATACTTTTCATTCCATCCATGTATCTATCTATCTATCTATCTATCTATCTATCTATCTGTCTATCTATCTATCTATGTATATATATATATATATATATATGTGTGTGTGTGTGTGTGTGTGTGTGTGTGTGTGTGTGTGTGTGTGTGTGTGTCAACGGGTGTCCGTCACACATCTTATCTGTTAGTTTGTAAGTGTGTTCGTGGTCAGACAAACACAATTGTGGTAGTTGTCCGAGGTTCGTGGACTTTGAAGTACCTTTTACGGGTTAGCTCGTCTTAGCGCCTAGATGATGACAAGAATATTCGTGTTAGTGCATAAGATAACAACTGACTCATTTCTTCGAAAATTAAAAAAACGTTCAATGTGCTACCATCAGTGCAAAAGAGTTGATTTGTCAAAGTGCTTCATTTCTCCGGCTGTGGTTTGCATCGTGCTCCAAAAGTATGATATTTTTACGCTGTGTGGTTTTAAGCCATATTTCAATTCTAAATAATCTTGCGAGTTTTTTCATGCTTGTGTTCATCTCTACTGTCGATCCTTGGTACCTTAGTACTCATTCGTAAAATAACTTCAACGTTCATTTTTGTTATGTAACTTCACTCAGACATGTACGCTGTTGACAATATTCTGTTCACGTTGGCAACTTCAATTTCTCATGTCAAACGAACTACACAGAACGCGGATCTTCTCTCCGAAATGTTTCCTGGTTATATTGGGAGCAACTGGAATGCGAAAGTTTGGGACAACAATCGTAATTGTGGAGCACTTTCAGTGAGAGAAATCATTTTCTAGGACGTTTATACTAAACCATTATTTTAAGAAGTTCTTCGCGATCGATTGGTTAAAACAGTCACATATATAGATTTTAATTGCGTAGTCTTACGCAACAACAGATGTTGCTGCAAATTGATTTTCAAATGATGTATCTTTTCGTTCATTTATTTTTCCGAATACAGTTTTTTTTCAGATGCCGCGTAGCACGTTTCACGTGGTAAAAGCTTATTTTTAACGTTTGAAGAACGGTCTGTTGGACGCAAGAGGGCGTCGTAACCAAGTACGACAACGTGTGGTTCACTGGTGGCACACACTGAAACTTTCAAATCGATCCAGTCACCCAAACACATGCACGCTTCCGCCAGCCCAATTGACACAGTATCGGGGGCACTTGCATACCGCTGGAGTAATAAACATGTAATTTCGTAAACGAAGCGTCGGTCGAGTAGTGGTAGAAGCAGTCTCGTAGGAGTGTACATATCTGTAGTAAGAGATGGAAGCTACCAGTATCCGAGGAGCACCGCACGAAAGTTGACTTCTTGCCAGTAACGACAAACCCCGTCCGGACACCATTGCCTATGAATGAAATCCCACATCGATCCGCGGAACAGTGACTGTCTGTCTCAGGTCGAATGCCGCGTCGGTGGAGCCTGCTCTCATGGAAATCAGTGCAGCGGAAAGATTACGAGCGGAACGTAAAATAGAGGAGGGCACAATGAAAAGGAATTCTTGATCGATCCAAAATGCCAGTATCTAACGACAATGCACTCGAAATCTTGGGTCTTCTCCGAGAGGTCCAAAAGTCTTTCACCGACAGCAAAAACAAAACTAGGAGAGGTTCCTGTGAGCTTCGATGCATAAATAATCTTACTTCCAACTTGAATGCTCTGATAAACGCCACGACCAGGGACGCCACGCGGGGAAAGAGCAATGTTAAAAGTACTGGATCGACCCAAGGCCGTTCTGAAGTATTTGTGGTATCGTTCCGCGGCTGTCCAAAAACTCTCGAGGGATTTGGATTGCACCTCAAGTCCAGTGGTGCAGAGGGTTTTGAGAGCAACGCGAAAGGCGTTGTTAGATCACGTTCAGTCGGTGGAGTGTACATCGGTAACATCTTGAAAGAAAGTTGTGTGCACAGAGATGGTAGATTAAAAGTGAACGATGAAATTATAGTAATTAATGGGAATGTGTTAGAGAGATGTGCCCTGGCAAGAGTAAGGTGAGTGAAAGGTTGGGAATTGTCGCATTGTATCGTGGATTAACATTATGTACCATTCCAGGACTCAGGTGGCTGGTACATGTGCAATGTCATTATAATAGTCACGGTTCTGAAGCTTGTTGCTGTGATTTTGTCATTGTTGATAAATGTTTTTGTCGTGTTTTTACGTGTCAATAAAATACATTACTGTCCATTGTTTTTATTGTCAGAAGCAAAATCAACAATTTTGTCAATTCTTGCAACAAGTTAGTAAGAACTAACGTGGACAACAAAAACAACAACAACAACATAAAGTTACACAACACTATCCTGATACTTTTATTAAGACGTTGCAAGTAATGGAAAATCATATCAGGGAATTGCATGTAGCCACGTTTGGTACAAGCCTAAGTGTGGCACACATTTCCTGAAAGAACATTACGCTATGCTAAAGTGTGGTGGGGGATGGTAACCATGGCAACTAAATCAGCCTCATTGAATGTAGATTGTGGAATATTGCTCTAGTATCTGGTGACAATCATGAAAATTAGGAACAACAAACCACAGATATATGTACAGGAACTAAGGGATGAACCAGTTTATTTCAAGATGGGTCACAGGTGGTTTTAATAAAGACAAAAAACTTTTTTTTCTGATGCAAAGGTGTCAACATATGTTTTTCAAGCAGAGATGTTGGCAGAAAATGCATACAATATTTCCAAAAGGGTTCCATACTTGTTTATTATTCTCTCATGCCAATACATGTATTTCTTAATCAGCAGGGCTGCAAAAAGATTTCACAAATTACGCTCACCAACTCCCTCCCCATATTCCTTCGGCCCTCTATCAAACATTTAATGGTCAATCCCTTATGAATATCATGACGGGAGTATGCTTATGCTGTGGCTCCAGGCACAGAATGTAATTACTGTATGCAAAGTTGAACGGAGTAGTAGGTATGATATGAATATTTTATGAACATTGACATAGATATCACAATAAAATCAGAAATATTTTAGTTTTTTCAAACTTTACTATCAGGACTTAATAATGATATTACAGTGCAGGTGAATGTAATTCCAAAATTACTCATATCATAAAAGAATGTGTGTTTCCAGCAAACCAATCCCAGAAAAAACCCACTGCATGTGACCCTAGAAATTGTTTCTGTATTTTCAAAAAAAAAGTAAATTCTCTAAATTTTATCATATCTTATAAGTCTCAGCCTGCAAAAACAAAAATAATATTTTCCTCCAACCTGCCTACCCTTATTTTCTGATGCATGTTACTGGAAACACACATCGATATATTTGGCCTATTTAAGTATCATTATTTAATATTGTTCACATGGTTACAGGGAAGCACAAAATTTCATCAACACAACGGGTTATCCGGTACTCAACTAACTTGGTGGTCTTCCCATTATGTAAACAACACAAAATAGTACACATGCTCAACCCTTTGAGTGCTGTAATTTTCCCACCAAAATTTTGGTGCAACATTTTACCAATTTGTATGAATTTTTCTGTAATGGTTTTGATAATTTTGGACCGCTCAAAATAGACATCACATTTCATTGGCCACAGATTTTCATCAAGATTTTGCAAAAAGTGAAGAAAAATTGAATAGAGTAATTGTTTTATATAGGCGACAAAAGAATTGACTTTGCTCTCAAAGGGTCCTCTTTCTCCCAAGTGGTACAGTATTGATTTCTATAATTTGTGTATGGAGCCTGTTAGAAAGAGGATTTTGATATTCAGTCAAAGATTTAAAGATTTTTGTTCCATGAAACAAGCACATTCTCTCATTCTGTTGAAGATTCCCTGCAATGTGTCGAAACACAAAGTGTTTAGACTTAATTGCAAACACAGTGATGCACACATATAATATATTGTACAACTACATCATGTAGTTGTCGTGTAGTGTACCATAAATTCCAAACCAGAATAAAATTTTAGTGTTCAAGTTCAACAGGCCATGTGTAACTTGAACACAATTTACATGTATTTTGACATTATTTTTGGAGCAGAGCAGGAAAATGTATAACATGTACACTGACAGAATGAAAATATAAACAAATATGTCGACACTATATGGACATCATAGCTAATGGAGCTTTCAAAGTACATGATGATGGAAAGTATTGTTGTCCGTGTCTGACGTAGATAAGTGCTATTGTTCAAAGCTTGGTGAGTCCTTTAATATTATCATGTGTCAGCTGTTATCAGACATGGAGTTTCATGATTTGTGGTAAAAATGTTTTCATGTTCAGATGACAAGTGTTCTGCGATGTCAGCTCATTTTCTTTGGGTCAGAATCTCGGTTTCTTGAATTCCGTGTAATGGATCCAGGTAGGTTGATCAAGCGCTATGGCAAATGTTTTAGTTGAGTGCTGGCTTCATCAATCCAGGGACGAAAACAGTGTGGCTGGCACACAATACATCATACCGTGCGTAAAGCTATAATAGGATGATGTGTATTAGCGTAGAAGGTAGAATTCGAGCTACAATGTAGATTTACTGTCTATGGTATTACTATGGCCACTGACTCTGTACATAAACATCATGCAATAATGTTGTCTTGAAAACGAGCAGAAAGGCTAGCAGAAAGTAAGGAAGACCTAGAGCTCATGTGACTGCCTTTCCATAACAGACTGCAATCAATCAAATACCATAATGACATAGGGTGTATTTACACGTATAGAAACAATAATAGCCAATCACAGACCAGCTACTTTATGATGTAGGGAGAGTTTTTTAGCTTTCCATTACAAGTTATTTCAGGGACATTATTTGTGCATATTTTTTTAAAATAAAAGCCATACTATCCCTTGGGCATACTTTTATGAAATTTATACTTGTAATAATTTGACAATTCTTTTCACTTTATTAAGGTAGAATGCGCCTTCAAAGTAAAAATCTTGAACTTCACTGAAACTTTGCTTATTGAAACTCTCAACCATTCTTTTAACAAATCAAGGATAAAAATCATGGGTCACCTTGCAAAATTAGGTACTAGAGAAACAAATTACCTGAAATTTACCAATGTTTGAAATTCAAAATGGCTGCCATTCCCGTTTCAACTCTATGGGGAAAATATAAAATTTTTGATTTCCAAAAAACTAAGATGATGAAAACTTTTCTTACACCAATAGCTTTAATATGAGCTCCAACAATTTGTAGATCAGAAAAGAATCATAAAAATTTGAGAGTCCGAATATCTGTCCCCGAGGTGCATTCTACCTTAATTCATATCTCAAATCTCAACACTGATATCCTTTTGACAGTTTAGACAGTTTAGATTAAATCAGGTGTTGATTGAAATGTTGGATTTACGTGTATCTATAGATCTCATCATATCAGTTTCTATCACTGTGGGCCTGATCCTGCCACACAACTCACACACTGTAGTTAGCCTGGTTTGTTTACTAAAGTACTTCAAATGGTATTTTACAGGTGTTTTGAACCAAACAAAAAGTTTCATTGATAAAAAGTCAAGATAACAGAGATCTAGAGGGTCCATTCATTGTTTGAGTGTTTCTATCACAACACCAACATGATACAGACATGTCAATGTGATACAATTATATAATTGTCTGATAGCATGACTACATCAATTCAACATGTACATGTGTATTTAGTATAGATGTTGTAACTTGTTCTTTCATAATATGCAATACCTTGTGTGTGACACAGCATGAACAGTTATTATTCTAAAGGTTTTCAACAAAACCCCTCAAATGATTTGTTAAAGATCAAGACTAATTATTCCATAAAATATTGACTCCTCTGAAAAGGTAAAATTGTTTCGTCAGACTGTCATATCAAGAACACGATCCTTTCAAGTATGATGTCTGTACATTTTATACTCCTCCATTCTCAACCTGTTTTTGCCCTGGCTTTTTAAAAAAATATGTATGATTTGTCTATTTTCATTAGATTACACTTACAATGAGAAGAAAGCAACAGAAAGAACTTTGTTACCAACCCATCCCATTTTCAGAGCCATGTGTTGGTTCACTCACATATTTGTTATTTTGCCCTTATTAATGAACTAACGTAGTTTATAAGCCAACATCTTTTCACAATGCACAGAACTATTGAATGTGTTGTTGGATGTCAATCTATTGATAGCATCCCCAAGTGTATTTGCATCCCCAAGTGTATTTCCAAATCCAATTTATCATAGGCCGATTATACCATGGATTTTTCTTGGCTTTGTATCACTGTGGACCTAAATTCCTTCATCACAGTGGATATCCATCCTCAGGTGTGACCTGTTGCATTGTACAGATGCAGATTGCAAACTTTTTGGCATGGAACAGGTTCTTGCTAGAGGGTAATACAAAGTAAGGCAGTCAATCAAGGGAACAAACATACCGGTATCTGAAAAGTACTTTGCTTTTTGGGCGGAGGTTTACTCATCAACAATAATGGGGAAATTAGTCATTCTGAAAAAGGTGGAGCTAAAACATTTCATCAAGATCTGTGTTTTTAGAATGAAACAGATATTTTGGCATGTTATGATGTTAACAAATGTAAGATGACTATGTTTTCACTAAGCCTTCTGTCCCCATTTTAAAATATAGAATTGCACAGGCACTGGGGCTGCAGCATTTGTACAGGGTATTAGGAAACATCAGGTCCATGGACATAACTATGGTGACAATTTGCTGTCCCCTAAGACTATTGCTGGGAAACTCCAGTAACTGCTCATGTACTGCCCTCTGAAAAACAAGAGAAATTTGTGCTGTATATTGTATTATGGGCAAAACAAATGAACCCAGTGAATAAAGTTGATGAGAGTCAGAGAAAATCAATATGTTATACTGAAAAGTGAGAAGAGACTTTACAATCTTCTGACAATTAAATGCAAATATCTTTCAAATAGCAAAGACTTACCTCTGGCGATTAAAGAACAATAAATTGGTTCTAGAAGAGATTGTTCTGATTGTGTTCAAATTCGTCAAACTCTTGGTTTAATTAGACCCATTTCTCATATAATTTGCATAATGTAATGCACTGTTTTCTATTCATTGTACCGGTAGTCCAATGATACTGATTAGTTCTCCATGTTAATAGGAGGCTGTTGTAATGAGATATAATTTGAAAAAGATGTGAACGATACTGGTATGACATCATGAAATACATGTACCTCACTTTGATTTTGTGCACATTTTGTGCAAAATGATGGTTTGAAAATAGGTCTAGATATTATTAGTATCAGCTGACCAGGTGTCCCCAAAGTACATCATGACATTGATCCAACCAGCTATTAGGTATAGTCAAACTGTTTTAATCAAACTTTTGTGTGACTGGCCCATATACTATACGCTTTCTGAACATTGCATAAAAATTGGAAATGAACACTATGGATAGTTTTGATTCATTTTATGGAAACGAAGATGTTATGACTCAAAAGTACCAAGAAATAAACAGGAAAAAAGCAAAGTGGACTTAAAATGACTCTCTGTACTATAAACTGAAAGGTCCTATCAATTCATATTGGCAGAAATACTGACTTGTTGTAGATAACCATTTCATTCAATCTGGCAATGTAAAAACAATTCAGACTTCACAAGTTTGAGGAAATTAAGTGTGTGCTATCACCATGACAATTCAAAGCAAATAAAATGAGGAGGAATTGCAGATTATTATTTTTGCTGCAGATTTACGGATCAAAATTCTTGATGTCAACCTAAAATCACGATTTCTGATCAAAAAGTACACTCAGTGTGACAGTTTTCGGACGACCTCAGTTTTCGGACATTTAGTGATATGCTGTTAGTTACACTCACTTCGCTCCGTATCGATAGCGTTTTACAGGTCATGTGACCTCATATTAGGTCAGGTGACATTGTTGTCCCGTTTTTGATAGTTTTTTTGGTAGAAGCTATTGAGGGCACTATGAGCGGCGGTAACAAACTGTCGTCTGACACCGCGTCAGTGATACTGTCAACATACTGCCGTCAGGTTAAAGTAACTGAAATTTTGACTAAAGTCCTGATTTAGCATTGAATTTTGAATGTGGGGGAGAATAATGATTTTGAAAATATTCTTTCCATTGTTCGCTACGATTGCATGTAGTTTTAACGTAAACTGCGCAGTTGTTTCGAGAAAAAAAGTACATTTAATGAACGTAAGAAGTGTACAAGTTTTCGGACAGACAATATTTAGCATAGTTGTGTAAACGTAGTAAGTGACTTACTGCGTAAAAACTTGACAGGTAAATAATTCCATATGATGAAATATACTCGCTATTTTTATTAAATAATGCCTGTGCGATTCTAATACAAACAAAATATGCAATGGAAACAATTATAAGTAATACTCACTGAACAAACTTAGCGAAGTTAGCCACACCGTACGATACAAGGTGCCGAAAGCAACCCATACAGAGACAGCCCGTGTCCGATATCTAAGCGCTATACACGTCGAAAAATAATTGAGTCGTCCATGGATTTAGCATAACTAATTATCATGAAATATTCTTATATACAGTTTTCTAAACACATCGAAATTAAAAATCGGTGGATTGAAGTTTCAAATTATCAATACTTAGCTCCTAATCACATTCCAAACACAACGTCCGATTTCTGGGATTGCAGTCCGATTACTACGCCCTCAACATGGGGTCAAAACTTTGGCAACTTTGACCCCGAAATACCACTCCCGTCGTGTCAACTGAGTTTGAGGATAACCACAATAAAGTTTCGAAAGGTATGGTGATAAGATTTCGTGTTGCTGGTCATTTACGAAACGACTTTGGGCGAAATTCACTACCCTGTTCGAAAACAGTCACACTGAGTGTACATGTTCAGAGAATGTTATGAAATACAAACAAATGAGATAAAAAGAGCAATAGGAAATGACGGGTGTCGAGTATGTCAGGGTTAGTTTGCAAAAAATGTAAAGTGTTAAAAAATGAACTGTTTTTGTCCTGATGAGTTTACCAAACAATGAAAAATATCGCATTTAAAAACCCTGTACCGGTTAGTACCGGTACATGCACACACATGTACCAAACTTACATTACATGAATGGTGCAGTTTTTCTGATTAACTTTGACAGTGTGACTCATTAATCTCTGTGAAAAGTCATCAGCTAATTCAAAATATCATCATATTATTGGATTACTTTCCTTTCGTATCAAAATGAATCAAATTTTCAACTGAAAATGAAAAAGTAAAGTGTAAAATAC